>JARHVA010008298.1:25000-285000 GCA_037957365.1 Torreya grandis
GTACCTGAATGATGTCAATATGAATAAAACTATAATGAATTCAAAAAAAAGTATTAATCATGAGTAATAAATCAATGTAAGTATCTATAACTGAAAAGGGACACGATTTAAAACTGATAACCATGACCCAAGTATGTCCTATGGACATAATCAACAGCTACAAAAATCACCAAGTCAAGACGCATCAGTGAGAAATGCTAAATCAATACCATACAATAAAGTAACTATGCTAAAACAACATATATATATATATATATATATATATATATATATATATATATATATATATATATATATATATATATATATATATATATATATATATATATATATATATAATAGGGTAAGATGAATCTAGTGTAAGTAGTATGCATATCAAGATATATTGAATTCAATGTGAGCATCAACCATGATGTAACATGTCACATCGACTATCCAAGCTACTTGCATCACCACCATTTGAAATCAAAAACAACATCAACCATCAATAGTCAAAGTGCTATCATAAACATTCTAAGTAAGCCATAATATAGTATCTGCAACAGGCCTCATAGTCAGTTCATGACACATTTGAGTGTACAATCACTTTGTTTCTCAATAATAAATACTCCAATTTTCTTAATGTTGGAATTAATGAAAGAAAAAACTTTTCAATTAAAGGATACCCAGTTTCAACATTTTTGAGCACTTGGCATGCACGCGTGCATACGCGTGCATGCACACACACACAATAAATTATTATTTAATATTTTGATCATATTGGGTAACAACAACACTTATTGCCTTTTCATTCACATTGACATACAAAATGAAAAGTTCATTTGTGTCTATTTTTTCAATTACACAAGTGGTTTGTACTAATGTTTTGATCACATAAAATAATGTATTAGATCTTACATCCATAAATAATGTTGATATTTTAAAATCAAAATTTGTAACATATTAGCCTTATCAATAAAATTAAAAATAAATTTATGTACAAAGTAAATTTTACCAAAAAAGGATCTTAAAATGGATTGATAATTTAGAGGATTCAACTCTTTATTATCTTTAATGTAGTTTAGGTCTACATAAATTCCACCTTTAGAAATATTTTGACCTACAAGTTTACTTTTAGTTACATTGAAAACTATTTTTTGAGGGTTTAAAGAAAAACTATTTTATCTGCATCTAAGAAAAATTTCATGCAAGTAGTCTAAGTGTTTCTCCCTTTTCACAGAATGAATAGTTTGATCATATAAATAAACTTGAATAATAATTCCAATCAAATTATCAAATTTTATGTGCATAGCTCTATAAAAAATAGCATATGCATTTATTAATCCAAATGGAATCCTATTGAACACAAAAGTGCCTATATATGTAGTGAATGTTGTCTTATGACTATCTTTTAAATTCATTAAAAAATAATTAGATCTTTAAAATCTATATAAAAGAGACATCATTTCATATCTAACTACTTGACGTAAAATTTAATCAACACCAAGGAAAATAAAATTATCTTTAATGCTTGCATGACTCAAATCTCTAAAATGAAAATAAATATGAATGGATCACTATTTTATTATGACCTGGGACAAGATTAACTACTAAATCAAATTACATAACTAGGTAAATGACACCACCATCTAGTATTTTATTAAGATTTTTATTGATGGTGTCTTCCAATAAGGGACTTACTCTACAAGTTTTTTCTCTAACATGTTTTATAGCAATTTTGATTGGTATATTATGTTGAATACTAATAAAATGATAAACTTTTAGGTCTTTATAGGAACAAATAAAGATGTAAATGAAATATTTTAAAAATTTAACAAATAATACTTTCTTTTGGGTTGTAAATTATATATCCAAATAAATATATTTGTGGTCACCTTGTATTCTCAAGTTTATTGTAATTGTTTCACTAATGATTCTCCTTTAATATTCTTCAGTTTTATAAATTTTAAGCTGACTCTGAAGAGAAAACATTGATTCCAGGATTTCTAAACTAGGAGGTAACTTTTATTGTTAAGTTTTAAGTAATCACCAAAATTCAAAGAACAATTATTATGTTAGAAGTAATTACAATGTATAAAACTATCGATATGTTCGTTACAACTATTATCTAAATATTGAATCTTTGGTATGTAAACCTTAGAAATAGTATAATCTACAGAAGGTTCTATGTCACTTAATGTTGTATTTGAAGTATAAAAAACAAGTTTATTAGCATGGATGTTGAATTCCCTAAGGAGATGTAAAAGATTGAATGCTTCAAAACATTCTATAAGTGACATAATTTCTAACTACATTTGTGTATTTATGATTAATGACTAGTATTATAAAATTTTCTAACTTGTCTGATGAATAATTTGGAATCACCAAAATCTTCTAAGCATTTAATATCGAGTTTAATGTATTTTTAAGACCAATGCATCAAATTTTAAATTCAATGATATTTTTGGTATTCTTATAAAATAATTTATAAAAATACCCAAATATTTATCATACAAAATAGATAATAAAAATATTGATACCATTTCTCTATTGAGAACATGTGCCATTGAAAAACAAAGACACAATTATTTCTCTAGATATTGTTCTTTCATATTGTTGATTTAGTTCATCCAAGGCCGAAATTTGATATGTTTCAATTTTAGTTTCAACAAATGTTTTTTTGAGTGGCCTTGATGGGAGTGGCATTCCAATTTTTTCTATGATTGAAACCATTTTCATTACCAATAGGGCCCCATGTAGTATCTTTTCCAACACAAAAACTTGTGGATTTAGACTTTTCACTTCCTAGAAGCGTGGAGTAATTAAAAATAATGTCTAAAACCTATACATTACTAATACATCTGATTATTTTATCTTGTGTAATTTTGAAAACTAATCACAAAATTTATCACAAATTTTAATTTTACAAGAGTGAAAACCATTAAGCCTACAATTGTATATTTCATAAGGGATGTTTAATTGATCAATAATGAACTTTAGAATAATATTTTATAGATGTACCTATGTTAAGAATAAAATTATAGACATATAAGAATGAGGAATATAATCAGAATGTGGCTCATTATATTGGGAAAACACATATTCAAATTTTGCATCATCTTTTTATTCTTGTAACCCTAAAGTATTTTTAATATTCATTGTATTTTCAAGTTGACCAAGAAAACCAATAGCTTGAAGCAAAGGAAAACCAACTTTAGTATTAACTAAATCATTAATAATGCTATAAGATCCAACATTAGAATTTATTTAATGGTAAGTTATCATCCTATAGACTAGTTGGTACGATGTGTTATTGTATCCAATGGGTAAATTATTTCCTTGTTAAGGGTTATCATCTTGACTACTTACATCAATATTGTTTCATATTGCACCTTTACTCTTATTTTGAGGTAAGGGGTTAGAAGATGTCAATCGATCAATATTAACTCTTGCTATGATGGACACTATTTGTATTCATTTTTCCTTGTTTCAAAAACATAAGAATTTACTATCTTAATTTCACCTAAAGGATCATTAGAACTAAACATATTTATATTATTTTCCAAATTAATATAAATACTATATTTTCTTTGATTAAAATGTTTGAATTTTTGAACAATGATGCATGTATCTAGATCATAATCTATTTCCGATACATGAAAATAATAAAATTTAATTTCAAACATATTAGTATTAATATTTGATGTTTTACCTAAATAATTACGTTGATTTTTTAATTTTTCATTAACATTGACCAACTCAAACATAAGATTTTGTATAGATTTTAAAATTTATACATTATTATAATTTAGACAAATAAAAGTTCTTTATTAAAACCAATGCATTTAAACTTATATTCACATTCAATATATAAAACAATAATGGCATCATATTCTAATATATCTTTATATTGTAATGCCATTTTATAATTTAGAGGAAATGCAATGAAATAATATAATCTTTAAAACTTTTTAAAAGGCTTTACATTAGTTATAAATTCCTGTTCAAGTCTAATAAATATAGTTTTGAAACTATAAATAGTTTGATTAGGGTCAATAAAAATATTCAAATCTTATTAATTAATTATAGATCTTATTTAGGATTACTAAAATGTAATTCAAGCCAATCATCAATATCTTTCTATTCATAAATAATTTTATTAAGAAAACTAATGAAAGTTTGATAGGCTTTACCTTCTAAGGTCTATAAAAATAATCTAAGACTTTTTCATTAGTAATTACAAGAGTTACACAAATAAATTTAAAATCATCAAAATAATTTTCCAAATATTCTCTTGAATTACAAAATAATTTTAAAACATTTACTCCTTTTAATAAATGGATTTTTCTACGATGATTTACAATATGAATTAGATTTCTTGACATCCAACAATTAGTATATTATTTATTTTCAACATCAGAATTTGATTCATCATCTATTAACACATTGTGTTCCTTATTTTATTGCAAACTAGGAATGACATCCCTATTTCTTGATCAGTCATTTTGAAGATAATTAATAATATTTAGGGTATTTATTATAAAATATATATAAAATAAGGTTGAGGATTTATAGCTTAAAATTATTAGTTTTCACATATCAGATGTTGGTTTATTTGGGCAGTATGATATTGATTTTTATGTGATAATAAATCATAATGTTTAATTTATAAAACCTCTTTTGAGGGTTTTGAATGTATGGAGGTAATGTAAATTGACTCTGAATTAATCTGAAGTTGAAGTTAGTGATCATCTAATATTGACTAGAATTATTAGTTATTATTTTAGTATTATTTTAAGTGTGATTGATGACAAAATATGTATTGAGTATCTTCAAATTAAGATTTTTAAGTTTGTTAGTTTTTCTTCAAAGAACACTAGCTATAAAATATGAGATAAAAAAATGAAAAAATATTCTTCGATAGAAATATAGTTAATGTATCTCTAAAAAGTGCACCTCACCTATTGAAAATGAATGGATAAGGATTCAATCTTAGTTAAGTACAAAAATTGACAAAATAACTAATATAGGACATAAATTAATTAAATATCAATCCTATTAAATCACAAAATAAAATAAATCTAACATTAATAATAAAGTGCACATATTTACATCATGCTCAACATTCCTTATTTTGATATAAAAAGGAGATATTCCAATCATCTCCTTAAGTCTTCCATAAATCTGATTATCCAATCCCTTAGTGAGAATATCAAGAAAATTATCTTCAATTCTCACATACTCAATGAAAAAATAGACATTATTGATAAAGTCTCTAAAAAACTAATAATTGAGTACAATATGTTTGGTTCTAGTATGGAAAACTATTTTCTTGGACAATTATATAACCCCATTGTTATAAAAAAAATCTAAGTTGGCTCAAGTTGAGCCTCTCTAAAATCATATAATATTATTCTCAACTATAATGACTGTGTAAAATATGATGTAAGATTAGTATATTTAGATTTAGTAGAGGATAATGCAATTGTAGCTTATTGATTTGAAGACCATGAAACTAACCCGCTTCTCAATGTGAAGCAATAACATGAAGTTTATTCCTTTCATCAAGAGATCCTTTCTAATATGAATCTGAGTATTCAATTACACATAATTAACTTAATTTTTTAATGAATACCATGATTATAAATCCATATTACATATCTTTTTTTTTCACTTCTTGAAAATGTTTGAGTGATGGGTTGCCCATAAATTTAGAAACTAGTTAAAGCCCATAACTGATATCAGGTCTTGACTTAGTGAGATACATCAATCATCTCATCATTCTTATAAAATTCTATTCATCAACTCAAGGAATTTCATCCTTTCTCATTACATTTTATCCCCTTGTAATTAGAGTGTCTATAGGTTTAGAATCTTGAGGATTGTACTTATTTAACATGTATTAAAGATATTTGTCTTGATAAATGAATACTTAATCTTTATTTTGATTGATTTATATTCTAATAAAATAAATTATAAGTCCAAGATAAGTCATATATATTTTATATTTCATGTCTTTATTGAAGCTATTCAACATCTCCATATAACTACTTGTAAAAATAAAATCATCTACATAGAGACAAATATATAACACATTAGAACCCAATGCTTGTTTGTAAAGAACTAGTTTATTTTAAATTATTACAAAGCCTTGATCCAAAAAATAGATAAAAATTCTTGAGTACCAATATTTTAGAGCTCTATTTAACCCATAAAGATTCTTCTTAAACTTATATATTCAAAAATATTTATCTTTTACCTCAAAACCTTATGGCTGCCCTACATATACTTCTTAAATCACTCAATTTAGAAATACACTTTTGAAATCCATTTTATGGATCCATCCTTTATTAATTTAATTTTTTTTTATAGTATCTTGATATGACATAGGTGCATATGTTTCATAATAGTCAACCCCATATGTTTGTGTAAATTCTTTTGCAAGTAGTCTAGCTTTTAGCTTGTTAATAATACCATCACTCTTGAATTTGGTATTATGTAGACCCACTTGGTTCCAAGGGATTTTTTTAATGGAGGATAAAACATAATTCCATGTATCATTCCTATCAATTTAATCCATCTCTAATTTCATATCGTCAACTCGTTATTATTTTTTACTAGCTTCTACATAACTTCTAGGTTCATTAGCCATAGATGACAATGCAAACATAATAAAAAAAATACCTTAATGATTTTGAATCATTTTAATCCTAATCATAATTATCATCTAAACTTTTATCGTCTCGATGTAGATTCATAAAATGTTTGTTCTTGATTTGAGTTGATGAAGATGGATGACTACTCTCTCATGAAGAGTTAGTATTGTTTCATATTTAAATAGAAACATGTGCAAGTATTTTTAATCCATAAAAATCAAATTCAAAAATATGAACCCATTGAATTATGATATTTTACCTACATAATCATAATAATAATACATCTCATTTATATAAAAAAAGAATCCTTATAAATAATTTTGGATTTACTACTGGGATTATAAAATGTATATGATTTGTTTTCATCACTATATCCTATGAAATTGTGATCAATAATCTTAAGCTCTAGATTTACATAAAAATAAATATAATTTATTTCACCCTTACCTTTAATTATGGAGATTTTCATTTCATCATTTCCTTCAACTTGGGTCAACTTTACTTCTCCTAGTTACACATAGATTTTGAAGAAATCATCTAACTTGTTGAAACTGTATGTGACTTGTCATGTGATTCAAGAAACCTAGATCAAGATGATTTTTTTTATCTCCATCCTATATTCTAAAAATAAATGTGAGATAATAATCTGAGTGATCTTTCTCTTCACATTGTTCATCTTGATATGCCCTATCTTCATCCTCTTCATTATCTTGATTCTTAAGGAGCAAAATCCCATAATCTTTTGTAAAGTGTCCTAATGTTTTTGAAATAATGAAAATTAGTGTATCTCTTGACTTTACCCATGAATTTATCTTGATAATTTCAATTTACATTTTCATTTATTGAAATTATTTTATTTTCACTTTTTCTCTTTGGGCTTTGAAATTATTGCCTTGGTTTCAAGTGCATGTTTTAGATCATGTTCTAGATCTCCTGCATATAGTCTCATATTATTATCATGGGACAATAGAGAACCTAATAAATCATCAATAATTATAGTGTTAATGTCCCTAAATTCCTTAAGAGTGATCATAATATGCAACTATTTTTTAGTCAAAAATCTCAAAATTTATTCACTATGACACTATCTTGTATCATTTCTCCATAAACCCTCATTCTATGCAATAAGTCATTTACCTTTATGTAATATTCTTCAACTCCATTACCCTAAATTATAAAGTTTTCAAAATTCATTTTTATATATTTATTTTTTTCTTCTCTTAGCTTTGATATGAAGTTTCTTAGGTATTCCATGCATCATAGGTATTTTTACATCTTGAAATTCTTGGATAAATGCTTGGGTCTAAGGCATTATGAATATAGAAGAAAGTTTGTGCATATTTATTTACTTCATCCTTTTCTTATTTTTATTTTAAGTCAAATTATTCTAATCCTGAAGTGGTATGCACCCATGGAGAACATTCTTCCTAACTCCTTTCTATACAAGAATTCTCTTCAACTAATCTCTCCAAAATTCAAAGTTATCACCTTTGAAAATAGGCATATTCATGGAAGCAAAATATAATGAAGCCATTGACTCTCCCGATAATGGCTTAAAATCATTATAGATATTTCTTGAATGAGGCTATGATACTAAATGCATGTTTTGAATGTATGGAGAGAGTGTAAATCAACTCTAAATTTATCTAAAACTGAAACTAGTGATCATCCAATCTTACATAAAATTACTAGTTGTTGTTGTTATTATTATTATTATTATTATTATTATTATTATTATTATTATTATTATTATTATTATTATTATTATTATTATTATTATTATTATTATTATTATGAGTGTGATTAATGACAAAATATGTATTGAATAAATTTAAATTCATCTTCTTAAATTTTATGGTTCTCCTTTTTGAATACATGTATTTAAAATCAAAGATAACAATATGAAAATGATTTTTTTAAAAGCAATTCAATTAACTCAACTCTAAAAACTGTGCCTTGTCTATTAAGAATGAATGGATAAGGATTATATCTCAATTAAGTATGCATTCAATGAAATGTAATATAATAATAACTTATAAATATTTTTTTAAAAGGTTATTGGAAAATGTTCAAAATTTAACAAAGCAACTAAAATAGGACATCTATCAATTAAATAACCTTATTAAACTAATAATAATACCAAATAAACTAAACCTAACATTAATAATCAAGTGCCCATATGGAATCATACTCAATATCTTCTTCCTTAGAATAATAACAATAAAAATATGTTGCATATTTTATGGGTAATTATACCATCTAATAATGACTAAATCAATATAAATATATACTTGTTCATAAAAAATGTAAATACCAGGTGGAATATAATGAGTGTTTCCAATAATGGTCATAGAAAAGATTAAAAATGTTATTGAAATACATCAATGTATATTTTTTAAAATTATATATATATATATTGGAAATGTTAAATTTGTTTATGGTATAAAATATAATGTTAACTAATCTACCCATTTACCTATTTTGAAGGTGGAGGTGGAATTGTATTAGTATAATCATATGAACCTAATTATAAAAAATCAATTCAAGAGGTGTAAAGGGTATTTTAAAAGTCTAAGTATGAAAGATGGTTTTATAAAAATTAAATTAGATCAAGATAACCAAAGTTAAATAACTAACACATATTCAAATAACAATATAATAGATTGCTAAGTTGATTCTATATTATCAATCATGTATGACAGAGTAATGTCTATTAAAGGATCAATCTCTTAAAAGATTAAATATTATAAATAAATGAATCACATTATATATGTGAGAAAATTTAATTTATGATCACCTTCCTTATTAAAATTTTTATTTGATTAAATATTTTCGAGAAAGCGAAAAATATATGGAACCAAGAAGTGAGAAGAAATAATAAAGAAAGTAACTAAGAAACAACACTAAACTAACAATCAAGAGGGAAAAACTAATATTAAAAATCATCAATATTATAAATTAGTGGATTGGAAACAATAAGTTAATGATTTAAAATGATTTTAAAGATCATAATATAAACTAATGAAACTAAAGAAAATAATTGAAATAAATAATAGAAAGGATACTAATTAAAGAAAAAAAACATGATAAAATAAAATACTTACTAGGACTATGTAAATAAACAACTAATCTAAACAATGAAAGAAGTAGAAAGGAAAACAAACAATACTATGAAAAAAATTATAAAGTGAAAATCACAATGATTGTGATAAGTGAATTGATTTGGAAAGAGAATGATTTTATTGAGAAACAATTTAATTCATACATGATTTGTATAATTATTGAGAATATAAGCGACAAACAATGAAAACTCAACAAACTATCACATAATATGAATAATATTATTCATTATTTGGGAAAAATATATGTGTAACTGATTATATGTTTTTATTATATTAAGGTCATAAAAAATTTAAGGATATTGATCATTTTTAAATAATCAATTTATAAATCAAATAATAAATTTGGTTATACTTGACTGTACCAAGCAATACACTTCACCATCAAAGAATTTGTTGTTTAGTCTTCCTCTAAGTAACATTTGATCTCAGAGACTTATATTAGAAGAGAAGAAAAAATATGAAATTTGAACTAGAAGAGAATATTATACTTATGTATGTGTTTCTCTAGTTTTTGAATGGTATCTTCAATTACTTTTAAGTTTTCCTTTTTGAAGATAGTTACACTTTTAGGCTATAACTAAACATTAGTTAACTTAAAATAAAGCTAAATAAATTTATAAAAGTTAATTACTTTAATTATAAATTTATGAATAAGATCATAAAATGAACTTGTTTAAGTTCAAAATGAACTTTTATTGAGATATAAGACATAAACATTTAATAAGACAAAATAAATCTCTAACAGATGGGAGGAATGATTAACAACTTAATTAACTATAATATTAATTATTATGTGAGTAAAACAATCATAAGTAATTAATATAAAGTAATTAATTCCTAAACATGATCAAATTTATCAATTTTATGTCTCTAATAAATGGTAAAACAAGAAATTAAACATTTATCAATTTATTTCTGATGCAAGTAGAATACTGATTACTAAACCAAAATTGAAAAATATATCAAAAACACATTTTCTCCAAGTAATAAAACTAAATTAAAATTTCAAAATGAAACAATTATGTATGTGAATAGAGTTGGGAGATAATTCTATGGACATTTCCCCTAATTCATATGTGTTATGACCATAATGCATACACATTATGGTCATAATGTATATGAGTTATGGTCACAAGGCATATACGTTATGGTCACAATGTGTACACATTATGATTATATAGTGTACATGTTATTTAAATTTAGGATTAGGATTCCCAAGACATAATGCATATGCATTATGGAAACATAATACGTACACATTGTTGACAATAAGCTTAGTGACAATAATGTGTAGCTCAGTACCAATACCATGTACACATTATTGTCACTGAGCTTAGTGAAAATAATATTTATGTGTCATGTTTTAATAATTCATACACATTATTGAAACTAAAAATAAAATAAAAATGCTCAACCTATGGGCACACCTATTTTATTCTCATTTTCCTACTTGATCTACACTTGTCTTTATTATACCACAATTGCATTCTGTTTAGAGGAGAGAAAAAATACACTTGGATTACCTAATACCTCACTAAATCAAAAATAAGACAATGGAGGGGAGGTAAGTAATCAAAAACTAAAATTAAAATTATTAATTCTAGATTTTGGATTTATTTTATTTGCATTGGTTAATTACTACATATTATTATTTTTTAACCTCTCATTCCAGCACAAAATACCAACATAATAACCATCCTCCTAAACCTTTTCCTAACCCTCCTAACCCTATTGGACCTCCTATAGTTCCAAAATATCACGTAAGTAGTCAGGAACATCTAGCAGCACACATAGTGGAAAACAGAATAGAAATTGAACAAACAACTAGGAGAATGAGGGACCCAACATCAACCAACACCCACCGCACCTATTTTTCTAATACTTTAAAGTCTATTTTATTTGATAACAAGTCAAATTGATAGATGGTCATCATATAGGAAATGATGTATGGCTTACTGTGTCAAAAAAATTTTAGCACATGAGGTTAAGGATAAATAATAAAATAATTTTTTTTGCCTTATTCATCAACCCAAAAACCAATGCATATTTTTTAATAACCACTAAATATTTCCAAATGCATCAATTCCAAAAAAAATTTATTAAAAATAATTTTTGGGACTAATGGTGGATGGTGTTTGATTACCTACCATGTAATAACTCTTAGGTCTAGGGTATTTTTTAAGGATTGGAAAATTATATATGATGTATAAGGGTAGGTGATTACTCAAGCAATTGTCAAACATAACACACGTGAATATTTATCGATTTTTAATAAAAAGCATATGAATTTGGTGAATGTTTAATTTTCAATAATTATACGAGGTGAAAAATATAATGTTTTCAGGTGAATATTATCTACGATACAGTAAGTCATCCATCATTCCTAGAATTATTCCAAATTATTTAGAGTGTCTATCCATTTACCTCCTATTATGCCTCCCTTAAATCTTTAAATATGGCTAATTTTGAGACCCTAAAATCCTAAAACATGGCTAAGTCTAAAACCCTAAAACCCTAAAATATGGCTAAGTCTGAAATCTAGTAGGACCCTCCTAAATCTAGAGTTTGCATTATATCTCCTAGAGGTCCAAAACCACTCTCAAACATCCTAAAATTATAATATACTATATTTTAATTTCTAAATGTCAACTTATACTTAACTAATTATTTTATATTTATGCTATCCATACAAGAAGTTTTTTTGCATTCATAGGCAAAAATATTGGCAAGAAACATTGCTATAAAAATAGTTTATGGAAAAAAATACTAGATGACTTTAAAAATGACATATAACTAGGGGGAATTTGAATGCATGAAAGTATCTAATTTTTCAAAAAATATTGATTTTTTTTATAGTTTGTGTCATACTTTAGGCAAAACTTGAAAAACACCTTTAATGTTAACTATTCGCCCAACCCAAGTTTTAGTCCCTTAAATTTTACCAAAGGGGAAAAACTTTTCCCTAAAATAATACCCTGCTTAGGTCCCATTGTATTTTTTGAGGAAAATCTATAATTTTTTCCTCCATGATATTCCCAACTATTTTGAATATGGTGACTTTCAAGGCCGAGGGAAAGACTATGCATAAGATCGACCAAGTTCACATTATGTGCCTAATCAACCTACAAGGATCCCTTTCAAAAATCCACTTTAACTTAGGATCCCCTCTATGGTGAAATAGGTCATGTATATTAACATTTTTTATGTACTTAATTCACTTATTGATACATTTATTCAACATATGAGAAGGTTTTCTGAGACCAATGCTAGAGATAGTCTACCCAGTCTATGTCCATGACCTCACCATTATAGAAGATGTGGTGCTATATGAAATGGACCTTCAGATGATGATGGTGGTACTTTTGAGGGCTTATGTGATATACTCATGAGTGATGAGTCTTTTAATGTATCTTTAGTGTGCACACATTAGTCACTGCACACATGTGCATATTTTATATAAATGTCATGCTAAATTTAAGTTATATTTTTATTTAAAAGCTAACAATTGATTTAAAAATAAATTAAATAATATATATGTAATTTTTATGTTTTTGATTAATTAAGGCAATAAACCAGGGGCCGAACCCTATACAGTCAAAAAAGATAGGAAGGCTGGCAAACAAAAGATGCCAACACCGAACCAATGGCACAGCCGAGAAACAAAGTCAGAAGCAAAACAAAACACTGAAAATACCAAAGTCAGAAAGGATGAAACTACAAAACTATAAAATTAACAAGATCCTTAAGATTCTCATTGTCCGCATTGTTAGCATTCCCTGGATTACCCACCGCTTCCAACATAGTCATATTCAGCATAATGTTATTTCAAAGGCCTTTGGCGAAGACCTTTTCCATCTTTTGAATGTAGAACTTCAAGTGTCAGGAACCTAGAACAATAAACATGCTCTGATACCATGTGTCAGGATCTTGCTCCACCAATAGAGCACATATATGATTACTTCTTGTATTAGCAACTAAACACGGAATTTAACCAGAATCAATAAGTAACTAGAAATATGAAACAACACAGGAATATGAGAGACAATACACAATTGTATTAATAATCACTCAAAAGAATATACAATAAGGAAGATGCCACTTCTTCCTCCACCTCAAAGGTTCGCCACACCTCAAGACCTTCTTCCCTCTCTCTCTTGGTCGCAACAATCAACTCCAATACAGAATTGATGTTCACCTCTCCAACTAGTCAGTAACACGCTGCCAGTACGTCAAGTACACAACCATACTCCAAGTAGATCTCCTGCTCTCTGCTGCTACCTACAAATCACTAGACCTTACTCACCATTGTAGATCTCCAAAAGAAGCCATGCTATCCTACTGACTAAGATCATACAAATATGAAGAACCCTGTTGATTCTCCAATTCAATACCCACCTTGGTACTGTGGCACTAGGAGGAACACACCATTGCTCTCTTCTCTCAGAAGGAGCTTATTGCTCTCTTACTCTCTAGCTACACCTTTACAATACAGCCCATGATTCCATATATAGATCTCATGCTTACAATAATTAGACACGCAACTCAAGACTATGACTAGCCTCTAACATGCAAACTAACAGTCCAAAAATAGACTCTCTGAAATCGACATGCAAACTGCATGTTCACGTACAGGTTGCCGACGTCGGCTTTTCCATGACCGATGTCGGACAACTGGTAACCAACGCCAGTTGGTTCTTCGCTGCTATCTGACCGACATTGGCTGATCAGACTGACATCAATTTCCTTGCAACTAATTCTGTAACTCTCTGCAACCTCTGCAAGCTCCATGACTTCTCCTATTTGCATCCTGGTGAAGCTTTTAGCTCCACAACCTAACAATCTCCCACTTGGAGATAAACAGCTGCACCTATACCTATACCTGTACACTGTCTAAATTATTCCTTGGCTTGTATTCCTCTTCAAGATCAATCCTGAAGACCAACCACCACACAACCTGTGATGCTACCCCTGTCATTCAAGTAACCTGCCATATCCAAACCTACATATCCATGTAGTGAAGACCTTGACCCTGCATAACAAGAATTCCTACTGTTGATCCCTCTCAAATACCTGAGAATCCACTAAACTATCCTCTAGTACTCCTTCCCTGAATTGGCTCCATACTTTTTGACAACCCCCACTGCTTGGGAAAATACAGGTCTACACTAGACCTCATGTGATTTCAAACCCAATTCTAAGCTCAGCTTGAACTGTCCAGCACTTGGTGTGCTTTCTGATTTTGCATCCTGCATCATGAACCCCGCCAACACCGTCTTCACATCAGCTCCCACTAGAGATAAAATCTCCATGACTCTTATGCCAAAGAATTTTGCTACTCCAAATTCTTCATGACACACCTCTGAACTAACCTTACCTTTAGCTTAGCAAAACCCTGTATGTACAAACCTGCTAGCAAATCACCCACATATAGTAACAGAATAATGTTGCAATCATTATCCACTTGGTAAGGTAAACACAATAGTTACACTGACGTTGACTAAAGCCATGCTTAGTCATCCACCTGTCAAACCTGTACCACTGTCCTGCAGCTTCCTCAAGACCATATACCTTGGCCTTTTGTCTCACGTATCCATCCACTCTCTTCTTTAACTTGGGAATCCATTCCGTCTCTCAGTGCTTTCTTCCAGATGACAACTCTACCAATGAACACCTATTTGGTTCTTCTCCAAGGACTCACACTCCTCATCCATGCCAAGCTCCCACTGTATCTAGATTCTACCTGCATTGCCTCTTCACATCTTCCTGGTTCTTGACCATCAATAAGCAATATAAAGGTGAACAACAAATATGAGGTTCACTTACCCTTTCTGACCTCCATATGAGCGTTTGAGACCTATTGACAGCTTGCTGTCCACCTAATATCTGTTTCAGTGACCAATCTCAGCCATCTCACAGTCTGCTCCCGACCGATGTCGGTTCCCTGCATTGACCCTGACTGTCGACGCCGATATCCTTTCTGCCGACATCAGTTCCTTCATGACCGACGTCAGTCTTCCTTATGCCGACATCAGTTACTGTTTGACCGATGCTGGTACCTGTGTTCGCCTGTGAGTGATAACGTTTTACCCACGAGCTCTCTGTGGATCAAAATCCTGTTCAAATCAACATAGCCCTGCTCAGAATAATTTAGTTCCCTCACCTGATCTCTGTCCGTCATCTCCTCCATGAACACCAAGGCTTTCTAGTTCTTTAGCTTGTCAAAAACATCTGTCTTCCACTTGAGAACTTGCATTCCCCTCTTTCTTACCACCATCTAATTCAAGTGCATCCACTGTGAGAGTTACAGTGCATCTCCCATCACCCAAATTTCTTGAAGAAATTAGACTCATCTCCAAGACTGGTACCTGCATGACTTCCTTCAACCACTGTGTGTCATCCGTCTATAATTTCAGCTTCACTTCCCCTTCGTCAATAATCTGACAAGGCTCTCCAACCCATAAATAAATCTCTCCAAAGTCTCCAAAGACATACCCATGAAAAGATGCTCTATTTCGAGCTGCATGGAAAGAGGAAAAAGAATCTGTAAACAAAGATTCTACTTTATCCAGAGCAACTTGTGCAATGACCCCTACAACATCTGCTTCTACATGCTGATCTTCTACCAACCAACAATCTCCTTTTACCTGCTCTTTCTTTCCATCAATCAGACCATTCGTGCTATTCAGTTTCTCCATTTGTAGCTTACTTTCTTCTGCCATTTCTATACTCCCACTCAATCTAAAACCCCTGTGAGTGACCTGTAATAAAAAACACTACCAGATCTGAACCACCTGTTAGTCAACCCAACCTGGCTCTGATACCACTTGTCAGGAACCTAGAACAATAAACATGCTCTGATACCACATGTCAGGATCTTGCTCCACCAATAGAGCACATATATGATTACTTCTTGTATTAGCAACTAAACACGAAATTTAACTAGAATCAATAAGTAACTAGAAATATGAAACAACACAGGAATATGAGAGACAATACACAATTGTATTAATAATCATTCAGAAGAATATACAATAAGGAAGATGCCACTTCTTCCTCCACCTCAAAGGTTCACCACACCTCAAGACCTTCTTCCCTCTCTCTCTTGGTCCCAACAATCAACTCCAATATAGAATTGATGTTCACCTCTCCAACTAGTCAGTAACATGCTGCCAGTACATCAAGTACACAATTATACTCCAAGTAGATCTCCTGCTCTCTGCTACTACCTGCAAATCACTAGACCTTACTCACCATTGTAGATCTCCAAAAGAAGCCATGCTATCCTGCTGACTAAGATCATACAAATATGAAGAACCCTACTGATTCTCCAATCCAATACCCACCTTGGTACTGTGGCACTAGGAGGAACACACCATTGCTCTCTTCTCTCAGAAGGAGCTTATTGCTCTCTTACTCTCTAGTTACACCTTTACAATATAGCCCATGAGTCCATATATAGATCTCATGCTTACAATAATTAGACTATCTTAATTACAATAATTAGACATGCAACTCAAGACTATGACTAGCCTCTAACATGCAAACTAACAGTCCAAAAATAGACTCTCTAGAATCGACATGCAAACTGCATGTTCACGTACAGGCTGCCGACGTCGTCTTTTCCATGACCGATGTCAGTCGACTGATAACCGACGCCAGTTGGTTCTTCGCTGCTATCTGACTGACGTCGGCTGATCAGATTGATGTCAGTTTCCCTGCAACTGATTCTGCAACTCTCCGCAACCTCCGCAAGCTCCGTGACTTCTCTTGTTTGCATCCTGATGAAGCTTTTAGCTCCACAACCTAACATCAAGGCCCCAATATCTATTTTCCAATAATTCTCATTCTCTGAACCCTCACCAAGTTTTTCTACATGCATCGTCTCCTTATTATCAGTAGTTCCCCTAGAATTAGCACCCTACTCTCCATTGACCTCAAAAACCCAAGAAGCCTATTTCCCACCAGTGTCCTCTGAAATTTCTTGAATTTCTGGCTCTTCATACCCCAATTACCTCGTTGAGCTTCGAACAAGTAACATGTAATTTTTATGTTACAAGACGATAAGGTGCCTACATATTCATGGTTAATAGTTTCATTTATGGATCTTAGCCAACCTATTTTTATATATGAAAAGCTAGCTTGTGGCCCATCTACTACTTTAATTGTTAATGTTACTAGGCCACCATTTACATATATATAAATAAAATTTTGAGTTAATATTATAATCTATATACATTTTTTTAATTATATAGATATATTCTCTTGACTAAAAATCATACATGTTCAAATTAAAATTTGAATCATAATTATGTGGATACAAATTATATGTGAGATGTGTTGAAAGATATAGAGAGAAAATATGTAACCTAATAATGATCGACCTTATAGATAGTGCCTTCAATGTCTAGTGATGTCTTTCTATATTTTTTTCAAAATATATTCTTCCTCTTATTTATTCTAATCAAATTTTTGGTGTTACTTTTCCTTTTAAAACTTATTTTAATAATTCACATTTTTCTTGATTATTATCTCTTCCTCATAGTATTTCTTAAGTACTCAATATTTGATTTATAAATATAGTACCACTACATATCTTCCAAATCCTCAAGTTTTTTCTTTTGTGTGAATCATGCATGTTATGCAATAGGTTAATTCCTCTAGAAAACTATGAGAGGTTGTTTATTCAGTTGATGACCATAGTAAACATTCCTCCATGTCTATGAGTATAGATGGACATAGGCATTGATACTGCAATGTTATGAGCACATGCACTCACCTAGGTACATGTTATCTTGTAATTTTGAATTGTAAAAATAGATCTATTTTAATAATTTTACTACATACTGCAAAAAATATAAATTATGTGAATGTATATGTATGTAGCATTGTTGTATGACATTTGATAGACCCATTCAGATGATTATTAGGTCACCTTCTCATGTTTCTTTCCCATTTCACATGATGATAATGCACCTTGACCTATCACTGACCTTATTGAGCATCAGGGACAAATTGAGCATGACCATGAGATTGTAATAATTTCATGTTTAAATTATTTTCATATTCCAATTTAAAATTAAATTATAATCTTGTTTATATGCATAGTTTTTAAATTTTATAATAATATTTGTATTGGAACATGTTCAGCTATAGGCAAGCTATGAGTTAATAAGGACCTATAGTTAGACCTTGGAGGAATCCAAAGCATTTGAGGGATCTTCATCTATGAACAAGGAAACTATGGAGAGTCTTCTTTGAGGAAGGAAAACATAGGGATATTATTTGATGAGTAATATGTCTTATATGATGTACTTGTTTGTAGATATATGGTAATGTACATGTTTTTGACATTATATGCATATAATACATTCACCTAACATTATATTATGTTGTGAGATGATGTAATTTTTTGTACATTTATATGGCGATGTATGTGTTATTGGCATAATATACCTATATGTCATTCATCTGATATTATATTATGTTCTTATTTTGTAGGATTACACACACACACACACACACACACACACACACACACACACACACACACACACACACACACACACACACACACACACACACACATGTATACATACATACATACATACATACATACATACATACATACATATATGTTCACATTTTATGGTGATAATATTTCGATGTAAAATTTAGCTCACATTATTATTACAAAACTAAATTTTATTTTTTAATGTCTATATTTAGATATGCTCATCTTTAATATTTCCTTTATGTAATTTGTTATTACTAACTTACAATATTTCAATATGTGTTGTGATTAAAACAATAAGGAAGAAAAGAGTATAATGTTTGAGACAATCATATATTATTGTGAAGTACCTATCATTATTGGGATGCACCATTTATCACTATTCTAATTTGGATACCCTTTCTAAACTGGATTAATATCATTTTGGACTTGATATTCACATTATATATTCATTGAATTTATAGACATACCACATTTTTATTATAAGTACTTGATTAAAAGAAATAATGGTATACTCATATCTTGTGTACCTTCTTCATATTTACTTATACATTTTACTTGTACATGTTTGATGAAGTGGTTACTCTCTACCTCTTCCTTAGGGATGTTCTCTCTTTGGAGATGTTTTACATTCTTGTTTGAAGATTCTTCTTTGGCCCTTTCAAGTAGTGCAAGATTGTAATTCTCATATATCTTGGGGACTTGTAATATTTTGGTGGTTATATATATTAATAAATTCTGTTTTATCTCTTTTAAATGCACTTATCTTGTCCATTTCTTATCATCTCATCATATATCTACTCCACTATAGGGAAACGTAGAAACAATGACAATAAATATTATCAAAATTGAAGTAGTAGTTGGAGAACTCTACCTCTGGTGATTCATGGATAAAAAATGGAATTAAAAAAAATTCCAATGTGGAAGATAACATTTAGGTTTAGGTTCTTTGGTTTTGATCATGCCTGGTCGAGAGACCCACCACCCATTTCATTCTCAAGAATGCGCTTCCTAAAATAAGAAAAATGCAATTTTTAGCCTAACTTCAAGAATGCATAAAATAGAAACTATAAGTTTTTATAAACAAAAATAAACATAAAATTCATGTATAATAATTATAATTTCACCACAAATAATGTTGTTTTAACCTTGGATATGAATATGTGGCACAAGTTGTAATTATGGATCCTGAAATGTAACATTTTTATAGTGAAGAAACATGTTCTTGTCCTCCAACTAACATCTCTATATCTGGGACCTATAGGTATAAGTACCTCAATTTTAACACACATATATATGAAAATTACACCTTAATTAATAACTAAAATATCCAAATTCACCTAGAAGTGCAGTTTTCACTACTGTCTAGGAGCGTGGAAATACTAACAACAAATATTTTTAAAGTTGAAGATGAAGTTGGATAAATATACCTATGGTGATTCATGGATAAAAAAATGAATTTAAAACACATATATGGTGATGGATAACATCTAGGATTAGTTTCTTATCCTTTGATCACACTCGATTGAGAGACCCACCACCTATTCTATCCTCAAGAACACACTTGCCAAAAGAAGAAAATTATAAATTTTAAGCCTAACTTTAGACATGTTTAAAAAAGAAACCGTAAGTCATTGACATAAATTATAAGAATCATCATGTATTTGTTTAATTTATCTATTTTAAACTTAGATCATGTCTATGTAAACTTGGATATGAATCTATAGCAGAAGTTGTAGTGATGGGTCTTGAAATGCAATTTTCTTACAATGAAAAGACAAGTTCTTATCCTCCAAATGACATTTATACCTCTAGGACATCCAAGTGAAAGTCCATCACATATATAACATATACATAGAAAAATTACATGTGATACCATGACCACTATGTACAAATGCACCTGGAATCATGTTGTCACTACTATCCAGGAGCATGTTTTCCACTAATAACAAATGTTATCAAAGTTAAAGCTACAGTTGGAGAACTCCACCTATGGTGATTTGTGGCTTGAAACTATCATTGAAAAAAAATATAAAGTGGTGTATGAAATATATTAATATGTTCTTATCCTCTCATCATTCCTATTTGAGAGACTGACCAACCATTTTTGCCTCAAGAATGTGCTTCTCAAAATAAAAAAATGTAGTTTTTAAGTCAAACTTTAGGTATACATAGATATAAACCACAAGTAGTTAGAATAAATAAAAAGACCCATGAAATTAATTTATAATCCATATAATTTAATTTTGGATCACATTTATGTAACGTTGGAGATGAATATGTGGCACAAGTTATAGTGACGGGTCATAAAATGCAATGTTTTTGTAGTGAAGAGACAAGTTCTTATTTTCCAACTGACATTTATACCTCCAAGACTTATAGGTGAAATTACCTAAATTTTATCATTATTTATAATAAAATTACATGTTATACCATGACTAAAATTTACAAATCCACTTGGAATCATGTTTTCAGTATTGTCTAGGAGTGTGAAAACACTGAGAATATATGTTGTCAAAGTTGAAGCTGTAGTTAGATAACTCCACCTCCAGTGATTCATGGATAAAAATTATAATTTGCAACACATAATGGTGTAATTTAATGTCTAATATCAAGTTATTATCCTCTGATCATTCTAAATTTAGATACCCACCATCCATTTTGACATCAATAACACCCTTCCCAAAACAAGAAAAATGTAGTTTTTAAGACTAATTTTAGGCATGCATAAAATATAAACCAAAAGACATTAATATAAACCATAATAACCATAAAATCCATGTATTATACCTATATTAAAACTCTAGATCATGTTTATGTACCCTTGGATAAAAATCCATGGCACAAGTTACAATAACAAGTCCTGAAATGCAATGTTTTTAATACTGAAGAGACAAATTCTTGTCCTCCAATCAGTACTTCCACCTCCTAAACCTCCAAGTACAATTACATCACTTTGATAACATATATATAGAAAAATTACATGTTATCCCATGAATATACATATAAATCCACCTATAAGTGTGTTTTAATTATTGTTTAAGAGTGTGAAAAAATTGATAATAGATGTCAAAGTTGAAGATATAGTTGAACTCCACCTCTGGTGCTTTGTGTCTTGAAATTAGTGTTACCAAAAAATAAAGGGTGTTAAATAACATATAGGACTAGGTTCTTTGAATTTTATCATTCCCATTCAAGAGACCCACCACCCATTTCCACCTTAATAATGCCCTTCCCAAAATAAGAAATATAAAGTTTCAAAACCTAACTTTAAGCATGCATAAAACAATAATAGTAAGTCATTTGAATGACACTAAAGAAAATTAATGTGTGCATATAATACCACTAATTTCACCTTATATCATATCTATGTAATCTTGGATAGGCACAAGTTGTAGTGACGGGTCCTAAAATGCAATGTTTTTACAATAAAGAGACAAGTTCTTGTCTTCCAACTGATATTTCCACCTCCAAAAACTTCAAGTGAAATTAAATAATTTAAATAACATATGGATAGGAAAATTAAATGTTATTCCATGAAAAAAACATCCAAATCCACCTATAATCATGTTTTCACTATTGTTCTGGAGTGTGGAAAAACTAGCAATAAATGTTCTTAAAGTTGATGCTATAATTGGAGAACTCCACCTCCAGTGGTTCATGTCTCAAAATTAGCATTAGAAACACATTAAAATTTAAGTTTAAAATCAATGAATATATTAGTTAAATTTTATCATTCCTAGTTGAGAGACCCACCACCCAATCCAAAGTCAAGAACACACTTCCCAAAACAAGAAAAATATAGTTTTTAAGCCTAACTTCAAGCATACATAAATTAAAACCATATGTTTTTGGAAAGAGCCATAAGAACCATAAAATACATGTCAAAGTATTATAATTTAAACCTAAATCATCTTAATGGAACCTTGGATATGAATATGTGACACAATTTTTCAGTGACAAGTCCTAAAATGCAATGTTTTCTGTAGTGAAGAGACAACTTCTTGTCTTCTAATTGGCATTTCTAACTCTGGTACCTCCAAGTTCAAGTACCTCACTTTAAAAATATCTGGATATAAAAATGGAATATTATCCCATGAACATGATGTATAAATCCACCTATAATCTTGTTTTCACTACTATTTAGGAGCATGGAAACACTAAAAATAGATGTTGTTAAAGTTGAAGATACAATTAGAGAACTCCACCTCTAGTGCTTCATGGCTAAAAAATGGAATTTTAAACATGTATAAGGTGTAATATTATGTATATTACTAGTTTATTATCCTCTAATCACACTTTATTGAGATACCCACCACCCATTCTAGCCTTAAGGATGTTGTTCCCAAAACATGAAAAATTTAATTTTTAGCCTAACTTCAGGGGTGTGGAAAATAAAAATTGTAAGTCATTGGTAAAAACTATAAAAACCCTCATTTATACATAAAATACATATGATTTCCACATATATCATTTTTATGTAACTTTAATTATGTATCCATGACACAAGTTGTAGTGATGGGTCCTAAAAGGTAACTTTTTTGTAGTGAAAAGACAAGTTCTTGTCCTATAACAGGCCTTTATACCTTTAGGACCTCCATATATAAGCACCTCAATTTTAAAATATTTATATAGGAAAATTACATGTGATGACATGACCTTAAAATCAAAACCCATTAAAATGCATGTTTTCACTATTGTTTAGGATCATGGAAACACTAATAATAAATGTTGTCAAAGTTGAAGTGGTAGTTGGAGAACTCTACCTCTAGTGCTTCATAGCTAGAAATTGACATTGCCAAAACATATAGGGTAGTAGATAACATCCATCACCAATTTTTTCCCCTCCCATAACACCTGATCAAGATACCCACCACCCATTTTGGCTTCAAGAACACCCTTTTCGTAATAACTATGTACTTATATTAAGCTTCTCTTAGCTTCAAGTATATGAAATTATTTACTAACAATGTTAATTACATGAAGTTAGAATCTTATTTAATACCAATAACTTAAAAAAATATATTATTAAGTAATTAAAAATGAAATTTATAAGTACTGCCTACAAAATCAATAACATTTGGTAAAATTGAATACATATACATTTGACAAGTCAACATACTTGGGAATTTCAATCCAATGAAACATTAGGATCTGCTCTAATCTGGATAGTGGAATAAATATATTCATTTCATGACTCATGAAATTTCCATAGATTATTATTTAATGGCCTTCCATGATATTTGACCAATTGAATATTTAATGCAAGGACTATATTTGAATAGTGTAGTATCTTCCTATGTGTTTCAAAGTCTTCAAACAACCATACATCTAAATTTTTTATAGGATATCATCAAAGATGATTTTTAATGACAACCAAAAACCCAATGGGATAGTCAATGTTGTCTCCATCTATGATTTAGGAAGTTAATTTTTTATTTTCCTCTACACACCAACATAATTAGTAATTTATTCCCTCTTCATTGTCCTCATAAACAATAACTACACAAACATGCACTGTATCAAGATAGGTAATGAGAAAAATATCTTATTTTTTTACCTTTTAATGACATTTCCAAGATAAATAATGATAATAAATATTACATAATGATTAATATTCTACCTGGTTGAACTAGATCAGATATATGGGCAAAGTCATGTGATGATATAATATCTGTAAGTTGTAATGCTAGTGGAACCTGATATGTGTTGATTGGAATTAGAGATATACTACTTCATTTATCCATCCACTCTTCTAAATCAAACTCATTCCAAATAGAGTCCATGCATGTAGAACAAAAACATGCCAAGTGTCTCATATGAATAATCCAATAACCTACATTTGAACTAAGAAATGAGTTGAGCTCAATTGATCCTATTTTAGTCATATAATCCTCATAATTTTCCAAGTGTCCTTCCTTGTTCAACAATATATATCTATGAATAGTAAAATTTTATCGACCACCATAGTCCATTTTATCATTCTACCATTCAACAATGGTTGTTACATCAGTAAAAACAATACCATCTTTGAAATTCAAATCCTCTCTTTTAACATCTCTTTTTACCATGCTCCAACACCTATATGCCCCCATTTTTCATGGAAAAGCTCAGTGAAAATAAAAATATGTTCTACACAAATGGTAATGTGCATATTGATCAAGTAAAACATCCATGTATTATTGAATCACGACATGTAATTTTCTGACCAAATGTAATGTTGAATTAAATTAATGTTCCTCTCAGTCAACTATCCACATAACTTACCAAAATAACCTTGCACATACTATGTACAATGTAATTGGTCATTATTGACTTAAAAATGGTACTCCCTTTATATTTTTAGATTTTTATATGTACTATCAGGGGCATGCATGAATGCAATATGCATGAATATGGAAACCTATTTTGAGTTGTAATACTATGACTAAACTTTTATTTGTGGTTTGAATGTGTAATTATTAGAAAAATCAACTACTAAAATAATAAATCCAAGTGGGAATGTGTCCTTGCTTAGCTTGAAATGTTCATCCAATTATCTAGCCCTATATGTGTGCCTTGCATATTCATAAACAATTTCCTCATTGAATTTGAGCATAAATTCTGAAACATGTATGTATTTTATAACAAGATCCAACATTTTAGATTCTTTTCCATATTTTACTTTATAATTCATATATTTGCATTTACTCAAACCAACTAATTCTTGTACAATTGCACTTGTAATCTCCTCATGGACACAACTTTTTAATTTTAGCAATCCACCACAAATGCTATAATTTCCATCCAAACATTCTTTTTTATAAAATAACCATCCATCTGGTCTTTCAAAAAAATGGTTGGAATAAATTCATTGGTTAATTTTGATGAAAATTCTATGCCACATTCTTGAATTTTTTTGTCAGTATGCAAAGTACAACATATATGGTGAAAAACATAACAGGGAATTGAAAATTCAAAATGTTGCTTACAATAACAAGTGTTTATTGTGTGATTTAGTTTTACATAAAGTAGTTTTTCCATCTCAAAATATATTTAAGTAATAATTTTCTTTTAATATTTTTCCAAAATATTAGAGTACAATTGTGTTTGGGTCATCTCAAAGAAATGTTTTAGATGTAGTTCATAGTTATGAGAACAAACTCATATTTTCACTACATCTCTTGTATTGGGTAAAAATCTTGTATTATCTTTTCAAAATTATGTAAGTAAATATTTAAAATTATCGACTATAGCCTTATCCTTTAGTGGAAGTCTACCAGATAATGCCAATAACTCAGTGGTATTGGTATCATTAAGGATTTGGCATCTTCTAATTGATTTCATTAATATTTTAATTTATGTCTAATGTTCGGTTAGTTTTTGAAATCAATCATTTTTTCCCCATTTTACCATTAACTAAAAAATTTTTAATTATTCACTGGACATCATTACTATCTTTGTTGCATGATTTCATGCCTACAATATAGTATGTGTCATGTATATTTTCAAAAATTTCATTCTTTTCATCATTAATGTTATATGTTCTTATTCATAGGGTGTACATTGTAGGTCTCATCTTAATCAATTTCATCAATGAAATAAACACTTGACATTTTTTACAATTAAAATATAATTTATCATAAAAATTATCTCAATTATTTTCAACTAGTCTTATTGAATGGTGGTCATACATGTTGTTATGCATTGGTTTTAAAATGTTTTCATCAACTTTAATTAAGTACTTGCCTTTTCTATGCACAATACTTGGAGGTGTTAGTAATGGTGTAATTTTTTGAGAGGGTATTTCAAAATCATTATGTTTACTACTAGTTTCTTCATTGTGAGTTTCATTATGTAGTTTTGGGATGCCATTTTATTCATTGTTACTTTCATCATTATGTGTAACCATCAAATTATCTTCATTGATAGGAAGTAAATCACTATGTATAAATTCTTCATGAACAAAAAAAATTTATACTTTTAATGTGGGCTTGAACCATAATTTAGACTACTAGGTAAATATTTATCATCATTATTTATTTTGTTATTGTTAATTCCATCATTATCTATGACATTTGGATCATTAGGTATAATGTTTGTGCCTTGTCTTGATTTAAATTATTTCTTCCGTACCTTTTATTTTTCTCTCAACTCTTATAATTGCTCTAGTGTTTTATTCTTTATCTTTTTCCTCTTCTTTGAATGAGTTCTATCACCCAAGACTAGGCATAAAACAATTTAATTCCTTTTGATATTAGGGGATGAAAGAATAATTTGATTCCTCTGGTTTTCACCATGGAAAATGTAGAGAACTAGAGCTCATTTTAAGATCCCATGTTTTAAATATCCTTAGGTTTATTTAGGCAAATCAAATTCACAGTTTTGACAAATCTGAGTGTATCCAAGAAAAAAATGACCTTATCTATTTTTTGTATAACCACCTGGCAACATTCTACTAAGTGATAGGATATAGTGTTTTGCTGCTAAGTGGAAACATGTTATCGGGTAATAGTGATATGCTATCACTTTAAAAGATACTTCTAGGTGGTAACATGCTACTATGCAGTACCATGTTGCTGGGTGAAAACATGTTGCCAGGCAAAAACCCTATACTACCACATAGTACTATGGCACTACTCGACACTATACTACCACTCAACATTATGCTACCAAGTAGCATCGTGTTTTTAGGCAATATCACTATGTTATCCTATGATAATATGCTATCGGGTGATAGTGTATTATCAAGTGATAGTACTATACTACCACTTAGAATTATATTACCAGGTGGTAGCATGTTATCAGGTGACAACATAGTGTTGAGTGAAAACATAGTATTGAAGGGTACTATGTTACTATGCATCCACTTCTGGTCAACACTATGCTACTACTCGGCATTATGTTGTCACTACTAGGTGATACAATACGATTGAATGATAACATGCATATCTCTACTACTAGGTGATAACATATTGAAACATGCCTGGCTCTCACTAGTCATGCAAATTAATTTCTTTTGTTTCCCCTTATGACTTATAAATACCCCCAGTTCCCTCATTTTCACACTTTATTCTTAAGTTTTTCTCATCCCTCCCTTTTCTTCAAACTTAACCTACAACTCTCAAGTCTTAAATAAAATTCTAATGGATTTCAAATCCATAGAAACTCAAACATGTGTCATTCAAAACATACTTTTTAAAAATCTATTATGTCTAGACTTCCTCTGATTGGTGGAGCATCTAGAATCCTATGTGGATTAGATAGATGCCTATGAACTCAGAGACCTAGTAGAAATGTCTCAATATGACATGACCATCAACCATAACCTACTGTAATCTCTAGTTTCTTGCTATAACTATACTGAGACCTAATTCCATGAGTGGTTTAAGACTAAATCCATATCCCTTGGAGCCTCTCCATTGGATATACAAAATTTAATAGGCCTTCCACATTACAATACGAACCCTGCTAACAACGCAATTTTGTTATCTAATAAAGACCAAAAGTATTTAGAGTTTGTCTATAACCTAGCCATAGACCCAACTAGTAAGTGTTAATTTTATTAATGATATTAAAATTTATTTTTATTATTCCTAAATCGTTATTATTAGTTTTATGTCCTAATTACATGTTTCTTGCTTTTATAGTAGATAGTCAACTCAGAAGGGGAATCCAAGTTGAAAAAATATCTAATCGATTTCTCAAAGATAATTTCTTCCAAACTATAATTATTTTATAGGGAAGACCTATGAACATTCCCTTCTAGGCTATTTAATACATTCTTCATTCTCTATTGGGTGTCAAATATGATTAGTGCATGATTATATCCAGTAGCATTAGGGTTGAGTTGAATCATGCATCTTTTGAGGAAATTTCCACCATTTTATCCTCCAATTATATTTTAGCCTTATATTAGGAGACCTTACATGATATAAAAAATACAGTGATTCCCACTTCCCTCCATACAAAAATGACAACTAATTCTTTATATGTTGATGAACATGAGGTAAGTTTAATTTTCAAAATAATGACCTCTATTGCTTTATACATATTTAAAATTTTAAGATATCTTGGCTTGTTAGTTGTTATAGGTAAGAATATGTTTATATGAAAAAAGAAAATAGGTGGCATTTAAAGGTTGGTGTGCTCCTGAGGGTTCTAGAATTACTGAGTCCATGGAGTCTTCTTTTAATTCATTTCAAATTTTTGAATGCTTAAGAACTAATTATGTATCATCTCCACTTGTAGGTTCTCTCAAATTTATTTGATTATTTATTTATTTTATTATTTAATGGAAAAAATATTTTTCATACTAGTTTATTAATTAATTTGTTTTTTTCATTAACTCTTGATCTATTGCCATTGAGGATTCTTCCCAACAATGCATTCAATGTTTACCACCTTACATCTTTTTTTTTGAATTGAAGTTTCCTACAATTAGGTAATTTATTAACTAGATAATTTACTCTTTTTTTAGGTGATAACACCACTCTCACTCCCATTAGGACAATCATAATGGAAGAGGCAATCTACCTGAGTACGCTTAATAACTATTTCATTTTGAATTTAAATTAATTTATGTTTTTGAATTTACCTATTTTGAATAATATGTTGTTTTGTAAGTCAACCTACATCTATGAGGAGATAATGAAGTATGCCACCACCCCCACCACCCATTCAAAACTAGAGAAGAAGAAAGAATATCTCCCTCCCTGCACAAATTAGAGGAACCTTACAAATTTTTAAATTTATGAATTTCTCTCTAGGTGGTATTTCTAGTGCACAGGGTCTTACGTGTTTGTAACATATTGATCTACATGAAGAGTATCTTAGGATCAAAAGTGTGTCCATGACTACTGGTGGATTCAATCCATATGATTTTATTCAAGTTTTAATGTGCCTACAATAGAAGTGCCTTTTACCTCTTCTGCATCTACCCCACCCACCACTAATAATTTGAACATATCTGATGATTCCATAACTAATTTTTCATTGGATAATTTAATTTAAAAAAATCTACTTGTTAATCTGAAGAAGGGTGTTATTGACGAGTTTAATGATTTAAAACAATGGGAGATAAGAGAAAAACCATTGATCAATTAAATCAACACCCGTTATCACAATCACTCCCAAAGATTTAATTTGTTTTCTCTTGTTTGAACCCTCAAAGACTGATGCTTTATTCAATCAAACTCATGTAGGTTAGTTTATGTTAGAAATATTTATAATGATAATATTTTAGGAATTATGATAAACATGTTGGAGAATTTAAATGGAGAAGCCCAAGCCTATTTCAATAAATGGGATAGAGATATAAACCTTATTATCATTATTCAAGCAGAGAAAAAAAAGGTTGTGGTAAGCTTTCATTATTTCTAACATATATTTTAGTTATTATAATTTTTATGTACTTGAGTCTTAGACATTATTTGTTAAATATAGGAAAAATATGAAAATTTGAAGAAAAAAACATATCTTTTTAATAGGCATTTGAAAAATGCCCTCAAAAGTATCACCTCAACAATTGCATTCAAGGAAAAGCTTGTTCTGTTAAATAAATAGAACAACACTTTGAAATTTTTTATTAAAGAGCATGGAATAGATCTATAAATTTTATTGAAGAAAAAAATATGAAAATTCAAGTATTCTTTCATCTGATGATGCAGTGAATGAGAAGAGATAAAATCTTATAAATATTAATTTTGCTGCAGAGGATCTTGTTAAGGAAGGAATTATCATGGATGGTACATAGGCAGGTCAAGAGAGTGGGGTTTCAATGGATGGCAATAGCAAGCAACAAGTGGTTGGAGAGTCTATTACAGAAAAATGTTAATTTGTTTCAAAAAAATTATAATGTTCAAAATGACAACAATTTATATCATGTTTGTTACAAAAACACTTTATGATATTTGAAAAACACTTATTTTATTCAATACATTTTATCATGTCAATGATATTTTACACTTGTTTAAAATACTTTGAGTATATATTTTAATATTTGAAATGTATTATGGTAAAGCTTAAATATTCTATTGAGATATAATAGTGTAGTATTTAATTAATACTTTAGTGATTACTGATTTTATGAAATAAATGATGTAAATTCACTTATATTTAAATGTATTATGGTTTGGATTGTAAATGTTTTATAACATTTAATTAATACTTTGGTATTTAATTAATTAATACTTTGAAACACCGTTGGTTTGTAATTTAATGATTTTAAATGTGTTATGATTTAGTGTAGTTAGCCTTAAATATTAAATAGTTATACTATTATAGTAGTTGTACTATTAGAAAAAGTCATGATTAAATGGATTATTTAAATATTCTTTAGTCTTAACTATTGTGGAGACAATGTTCAAAATGACTGATAACTATTAAACACTTGTTTTATTCAATACATTTTATCATGTCAATGATGTTTTACACTTGTTTCAAATACTCAATGTATATAATTTTAATATTTAAGATGTATTGTGGTAAAGCTTAAATATTCTATGGAGATATAGAAGTTTATTATTTAATTAATACTTTAATGATTATTAAATTTATGAACTAAAATGATCTAAATTAACTTATGCTTAAATGTATTGTGGTCTAGAATGTAAATTTTTTGTAGTATTTAATTAATTAATACTTTGGAACACTCTTGGTTGTAATTTAATGATTTTAAATGTGTTGTGATTTAGCATAGATATCCTTAAATATTGAATGGTTATACTGTTATAGTAGTTGTACTATTTGAAAAAGTCATGGTCAAATGTATTATTTAAATATTTTTTAGCTAACTATTGTGGAGGCAATGTTCAAAATGACTAATAACTATTAAACACTTGTTTTATTTAATACATTTAATCATGTCAATGATATTTTACACTTGTTTCAAATCCTCTCTATATATAATTTTAATATTTGAAATGTGTTGTGTTTAAGCTTAAATATTCTATGGAGATATAATGGTGTAGTATTTAATTAATACTTTAGTAGTAATTATTGATTTTATGAACTACATGATCTAAATTAACTTATGTTTAAATGTATTGTGGTCTAGACTATTTTTTTTTTTTTACTATTTAATTAATAATTTGATATTTATTTAATTAATACTTTGAAACACTTTTGGTTTATAATTTGATGATTTTAAATGTGTTGTGATTCAACATAGTTAGCCTTACATATTGAATGTTTATATTTTTATAGTAGTTTTACTATTTGAAAAAGTCACGGTTAAATGTATTGTTTAAATATTATTCAGTCATAACTATTGTGGAGGCAATGTTCAAAATGATTGATAACTATTAAACATTTGTTTTATTCAATACAATTAATCATGTCAATGATATTTTACACTTATTTCAAATACTCTATGTATATAATTTTAATATTTGAAATATTTTGTGGTCAAGATTAAATATTCTATAGAGATACAATAGTTTAGTATTTAATTAATACTTTAGTGATTATTGATTTTATGAACTGAATGATCTAAATTAACTTATGTTTAAATGTATTGTGGTCTAGATTGTAAATGTTTTGTAGTATTTAATTTATACTTTGGTATTTAATTAATTAATACTTTGGAACACTCTTGGTTTGTAATTTAATGATTTTAAATGTGTTGTAGTTTAACATAGTTAGGCTTAAATATTGAATGGTTATACTATTATAGTAGTTATACTATTTAAAAAAGTCATGGTTAAATGTTTTGTTTAAATATTCTTTAGTCTTAACTATTGTGGAGGTAATGTTCAAAATGACTAATGAGTATTAAACAATTATGTTTAAATGTATTGTGCTCCATATTATAAATATTTTGTAGTATTTACTTAATTAATTCTTTAGATTTTTAATTTATTATTTAAATAACTATTAATTTATAGGGGCAAAGATATAATATTTGTTACACTATGTTTGAAATACTCTTGATTTACTATTTTATGATTATAAATGTGTTTTGGTCATCATCAAGCATAGTGGCCAGCCTTAAATATTCAATGGTTATATAAGTTATACTATTTTAAATACACATAATTGTAATAGGATAAACAAAGTGCTCAATTCTAGTCTATTTAAGAAGTATTTGTACATTTTTTTACTGTTAAAGTTTCATAATTTTTAGTGTGAAAATAAAGACATCAATTATAATTGACTCTCAATTAATCCATATAGTTTAAGAAGCTAGAAATTAAATACATGCATGAAATAGATTACAAAATTTAAACTATTTGAACACGAAAAATATGAAATATTTTAAATAATTGTAATTGTTATACTCATCAAACTAAAACTTGGGTAACTGAAACAATCCTTGAAAAACTTTCTCATATTAAGTGTGATTTACATTTACCATGATAGTGCCATATTCAAACTCAGTATTTACATCGTCTGTATTAGTTTTTGTATTACTAGCGCCTTTTATTTCAACTAGATAACTCCATGTTAACAATGCTCTATCATAAGGTAACTTGTCCATAGAATAATGTGAAACATAGAGTCTCAAGTAAGTCTCTAGATTTTTATCCAATATGTTTCTAAGTTTTAACTTCATGAAAGATAATGCATTAAACACTCACTCATCTTACACATAACCCAAAATCATTGTTTTAATAGGTTAATATAATCTAAAATATTTACTAATACTTTCTTGTAAGATGCTACTAGGATAAAGGTTTTTCCATAGCCATGTAATTGCACCATTTTTAGTTGGATCACTTAAACACTGAAATTGATCTAGCATTGTAATTCCGAACTATGTTGACTGAGATGTTAGTAATTATTTATTTAAAATACCATTAATATTAACTCTATTCATATTTATAGATTTACAAAAATACTTAATAATTGAACCCATGCATTTGTGAAATGAACTGCTAATATGTTCTTAACTATTAACACTATTCTAAAAAATGGGATTCATAACTCCCATGCCCTCTAACAACTCATCTCTTTGAAAATGTTCTTTGGCCTTAGCAGATAAACTTTGTGAGATTTAGATTAATTTAATTCATGTTTTAGATAAAATAATATCATATAGTAGATGTGGTATAGGTACATCTTTAGGTTTAGCTCCCATAACTTCAAGTCTTTTATAGCAAGTGTGCATTGGGATCTCAATACCATTTACAATGACATAAATATGATCATTGATATTGAATTTTAAATAAATCTTAGGATTTTGAAAATCTATCAAAATTTGCTAGGTTATAAAAATAGGTTTGTGAAATCTTTCATTTGATGTGTATAATATATCTAAAGATTGACATACATATTTTATCAAATGTATGAAGTCAAAAATAATGACAAATCTCTCCTAGGTATGTTTCATTAAATAATTGAATTCCTTCAACATTGGTAGAATACCGCATAATGTCATTTATGTTTTAAAATATATTAAACAACATAGAAAATATTTTGCTTTGTCAAATTCCTTATGGTATTTATACATAAAACCTATTAAAGATGGACATTATTAAAAAATTCTACATGTAAGTTTATACATGGAAACCCATCTTATTTCAACATCTTTCAGTAGTTTTTTATCATCAGTGAACCCAATTTCAAAATTTTGGAACTCCAAAAATCTTTTTAGGTTGCTTGACATATAAGCATGCAAGTCACGAATAAACTCTTCTAATTTTGTGACATCGTCAAATGTGTTAATAATTTTGTATGCAAGATTCATCTTATAAACTATGCAATGAATTGAAATCATAAATAGAGAAATTGTTATTTGAAGATGAACACAAACACTGCTTCTATGCCCCTACATCATTGATGCATCATCAGTGTCAACACACACCAACTTTGTAGCTATGGCATAATAATTCATCCCATCTTTATCTCTTAAATTGGATAAAACTAATTTATGAAGGTTTTATGCATTATACTTTTACACTATTTTTTGGATAGCTAATAGATGAAATTGCCTAGAGTAGTTTTTAAAAGTATACACATGCATGAAAACTTATAATGTGTTGTTAACTTTAGTGACCTTATCGATATATAGTGAGATAAATAGTGATCTCTTAACACTTTATTTCAAATAGTCTTTCTCAACTATTGTTAGACATTTTTTTATTTCTCAAGAACTGTTATCTAACCAATGTGATTATGGAATATCAAGAAACCCATTATATTGAAACAAAATATTAAAATCTAAAAAATTAGAAATGGGTTTGCCCTTTTTTAAAATGTAGAAAATAGTGGAGAACTATAAATATTTTTTCTTAAGATTGGACTACATAACATTTCCAAATTGAGATTTGATTGTTCCCCCTTTCTTAGCAAGATGTTTTCATTTCTAATCATTTTTTATTCATGTTCATATCTTACATGCATGAACTCTTCTCCATTTTTCCATATGTGTGTTCTTGTTATCTGTCCATCTAGGTACTTTATATATATATATATATATATATATATATATATATATATATATATATATATGCCTCATTTAAGTTGTATTCTATGTTCTTTTCCATGTTTCTAACTTCATATTATACATCTAAATTTTGTTGGAGGCTCATTACCATTTTTTGGTTCTACAAGTTTTATAAATAGATATTTTACAACCCAATCAACTTGAAAAGACCTTCCTATTGTCCATGTACTTCTCTTCTTCCATTGAATTTTTTGAGTGGAATTTTCAATTGAATTTGGTGTCTAAAGAGAACTACAGTTTTCTTCTGAAGTTCTCAGAGGAGTGTCTTCTAGGGGTGACATGTCATTAATAAAATCTTTAGGTGGTGAGATGATACTGGGATTAATTATTTCTAATGAAATAGTATCATTATCAATGGTGATTTATTCATTGAAATGGTTTATAAATTATTCTACAATTAAAAAAAAAATAATTTTTTTAAAGAAGTTTCAGAATTACATGTATTTGGAGTGTATGCTATTTGCACAGTTTTCTTTCTTAGGTTTATAAAATAAGACAATATGTTTGATTTTATTAATATTTGTTATGGTGTTTTACCCTTACCATTACCACCTGATGCCACTATAACTAAAGGAGGATGCTAGATGAATCAAGATACAAATGGGAGACAGTAATTGGGAAGGTGTTGTTGGATGACAACAATTGGGAAGTGGTAAAATACAACTAGATAATAGTAACCAGTGAGATTATGCTGATAGGTGATAAAATGGTGCTAGGTGGTATAGTGTTTCCATGGGGTAAATCAATATTAGGTGGTATAATGTTGTTAGGAAATATAGTGCTATCAAGCAACACATTATTGTTAAGAGGTAAAGTGCTATTGTGTGGCACAGTTCTGTTGAGAAGCATAGTGTTATCAAGCAGTGAAGTGATATCGAGTAGGAAAGTACTACTAGGGAACATAATTCTATTAAGTGATAGAATATGGTTGAGTGACACAGTGCAAATTCAAGGCTCAAGATATTAGAAATATGGTAAAGATACTTTGATGCTAACCCCTATGAAAATATGTACTATATATATAAAGAAAATTATATGGATACACCCATAATTATTGTAAAGAATTGGCGATATGACCCATAAAAAAATTACATCCTAAAATTTTAGGTGAATGGGCCCTATGTACTACTCCAAAAAATTGCCAAATTTAATTTCCTAAAAACCAAATATTCATGAATAAATGAATATCCGCCACTAAAATTTACCCTATATAGAATGTTTATGTGTTAGAATTCTTGAAAAATAAATGTTGGACAATGATTTATTATCTATGGAGACAATAATGCATATAAATTATAATGCTTATGTATTATATATTATTTCTATGTGATCACAGACATGATTTGGTTTACCTTGTGATTTATTTTGTTATGATATTGGGTTCAAATTACCCCCAAATTATCTCTATATAGTCAAAATTATGTTCACAGTTAGGTTAAATGGGTTTAGATTGGAACCGATTACCTTCATGTTTGTATTTATGATAAAATGGGGTTTGAGTATTGAATTTGGGTTTAGGGTTGTAACAATAGAATAATAGGGTTTGAGTATTACTTTTAAGATATATCTATCATACCCCTTCGAAATGAAAACCAAACTTTTATATCTCAACATATGTATTATATCATAAAAATATAACACTTTTTTATAAAATAAATAAGTAATAGAGAATATGTTACCCAAATATCATCCTCATGAGCACTTGTGAAGTGAGATATTTGGACCAATTCACCCCATGGAAATAATAGCGTAGGTTTCCATTCATTCATGATTATTATATCTTGCCTACATAAAAAACATTTACATTGATAATGTTTCATAATTCCCAAATTTAAGATGATGAAACATGATTGTGCAATCCATCACTCATTCTCAATCCATGAACATTTAAAAAAATCAAATGCACTTATAATCTAGCCATTTAAATGTGGACATAATAATGATTCATCCTATCTCTATTTTTTAATTTAAAACTCATTTTAGAAAATCATATTAGATAAATCACTAACCCAAAATGCCAAACAAGGTTATTTTAAAAAACAATTATTCATTGCAGTTACATGAACTTACCTATAAATTTTGTGTAATCTTAAATCTGATGAAATGAATAATGAACAATCATCCTTTCTCCTTTTTTGCCTTATAGATTTATAATATGATTTTCTAGTTTTCTAACGTCAATCGCATAAAAATACACATTTTAAATTATTTTCATTTTCATCCTTATTAGCTAAGATCCCTTGAAATTGACATGCCAAAGGATAATAAATAATATAACACATGTTCATTTAGTTTTCTTCTAATTTGGTTGAAGGGGCTAAAATTAGCCTCAAATTCTTTTTTTATTGAAAGAATCAAATATTTGGTTCATTATATTCAATGATGTTAAGGTCAATTTCACTCCAAATTACATCATATATAATTGAAAATAAATTTTTATGGCTCAATTTTTTAAATTTTTTATAATTGAATACACCATTTGACTCATTGGCTCAATCCATGATGAAATAAAATCCAATTTAACCTCAAATCATGTTGTATAGTTTTAATTAGGTTGAAAGTCCTCATATTCACCCTAATTACCTCCATGATTGAACTAATTAACTATTTCATTCATTATATGTTGGCATATGAGTTTATTGAGCCCAAAACCACATCCTCTACATATCAAACTTGCATATGTTATTGAAATAAATGTTTATTTGCCTCATTAATGATGAAATTAGAGCCAATAAAACCCAAAATAATATTTTATATTCACTCACTTAGGTTGAAAGGTCTTAAATTAGCTCTAATTACATTTAGATTCAACCATTGGATTATTTGGATTATCTAGTTATGACATTGGGGTCAATAGACCCAAATTAAATAAATTATAGTCAAAATTAGGTTCACGAGGTTGAACAATTTTAAAATTGAACTAAGTATAAATAAGTGTTTATCATGATAATATATAACCATAAACACATAAAAATAGTTTTTTATTTTATTTTGAGGGATAATAACATGTACACATTATAACACGTATGCATTATGTTTGTTTTAAATTCAAAAACCAAGCCTTTTAGCTTAGAAATAGGTTGGATTCCCAAGTTAAAGGCTTCAACCTATCAACACATAGTTGAATCTAAGAGTTTTTATAGAAAACAAAAAAATTCAACTTTCATTTCTTGATAAACTACAAATTTCAATGAGAAAATTTTAAAAATTATTACCATGATGCCAAGCATGCTCTCCTCTTTCCAAATATATGATTTTTATAAACTTTTAAATATTTTTAGGTTTCAATCTATGTTTTTTTATAACTATAGTTTTTTTTATCCCACTACATACCACAAATATTCATGTGTATATATGTTTGTGTATCTTTTTATTCATTGATCTAAATTCAAAAAATATATATGGTTACAAACTACACCTAAGTCTACACACATTAAAAAAAACTAGTTTCCATTTCTTTTTGAGGTAGTTAGGGGGCGGGGGCGGGGTGCTTGGTTGGGAGGGGGGCATGGCCTGATATCCTTTTTTTACTAGTTTTTAGGATCTACTTGTAAAATTAATAAAAAAAATCATTGAAAAATTCTAAAAATATATAGGTTAAAAACTATATGATCTTATGTAAAGTTTCACAAAATTATGTTAAACAATATTAAATGATGATAAAAAAATAAGAAGACACATGTCTAGTTATCTACTCTTTTTTCCTAAAAAAAGGAGTTCATATTCAACTTTTAGATGTTTGATCTAGTTATACTTAACCATTTAGAAAAAAAGATAGTATTTTGGCAACTATATTCAAAAATATAAAATTCATGCTCTTACACGATCATCAATTTTTTTGTGTATCCATATTAAATGATCTAAAAATTTTCATCTTTCTCATTTTTTCAGGAGAAACATGTCCATGGGTAGGCCATTTTTTGTCCCTCAACTTTGTGCACTTACCTAATTTCCATGATCCACATTTAAGTGATGAAAAAATAGCCATTGTATAAACAAAATACCAATCAAAAGTATCAATTACCATAGTTTTTTTGAATACAATTGTAATAAATGGTTTGAAAGTCAAGTATTAGTCAACCAAAGAATACTACTCATCATTATAAACCAATCCAATTAGAGATGCCCTATGATTGGTATGATACTCTATATACTCAATATGTGTTATAGGAAACTTCACTATAGTAACACCTATGGATTCATTTTTCACCTTTCACTTGATCCTCTTGAGTACATGTGTTACCAAAGGCAAGGATGAAGGTTTACTAGTGTGTTTAGGATTGGAAGAAACAATGTTTTTAAGATAAATTATAACAAGAGTATGAGTAGTACCACAATGGGATATCTCAACATTATATGGCATAAGATAAACTTTTATAGGTATTTAATAGTGTGAAATAATCATTTATGAGGAAGGAGCTTATGAAATATGAAAAATGGGCATGAATATCAATTAGATATATGGGGAACTCTTATACTATGAGGATGAAAATATTCACTAGATTGAATTTAGATTTCTATATGAGTTCACACTATCGTATTGAAGCATCTTACTTTATAGGGTCATGAAAGAAGCTATTTGATTATGAATTAAGGTATATTAAAATTTTTGAGGTGTTAATAAGGTAGAGGGGATATTTTAATATATATTTTTAATCCTTTTTAATGGTAATAGGTCCATAAAGATACTCAAGTTTCAATCTAACTTGCAATTTCGTAGCACACAGTTCACTTTTACAGTTATATTTCTATCATTTGCATATTGGAACCATTTTGAAATTTATAAGGACTAATAACTATTATAAATGGTAATTAAAGGTGCAGTATACCATTAAAATTCATAAATCCATTTTTAAAATTAAATATTCATCCAAAACATCAATTTCCATAACTCACTATCCTTCAAGTGTCAACATAATTCTGTATATTTGAAGATATAGAACTTTTTGTGATTGATATATAGAATATAATGATTGGGAAAGGTTTAATAATGTTGGGACTACATTTTTAAAGTGTTATAATGTTTTTAAAGTGATTAATAATCATTTTATCCATTTTTATAGGCTCTCAGCCTTACATAGGCCTATATACACTAGCCTAGGGTTTTACATTCTTGTAACTCACATTAATTTAGTTTCTACCCTCCAAAAAACACAAAAAATTATAATTTAATATGTTTTTGGTGTACTATAGGATTAAATAGGTTTTATAGTGTTACTTAACCATATGGTATGGTTTCTAGTAATGTGTGCTTGCATGAGGCGTAAAGAGACTTAATTGTGAAGGAGGGTGTTGAGTTAATAGGTTTTCATTATGAGTTGAGTCATAAAAATTTGGTTGAATATGAAACAAGATAAAGGGTATCATAATTGATGACTATTTTTTATATAACCCCTATAGTTTGGTCCAAACTACTAGATTTGGATAAAAATAGGGTTACTAGAGAGGAGGCCTAAAGAAGGAAAGTGAAGATTGATGTAGAATGCTTATTTGGGGATTGATTTATTTGATTATATTATTGAGGGGAGATAAAATACATTATATTAATAAAATAACATGAGTCTAGTGTGGGTAAATAGCAAATGAACCATGCATAAAGCTTTCAAGCCTTGGAAACTATGGGAGAATGAACTAGTTTGACACAAAATGAAAGGTGAAGTTGTGGAGATGATGTGGATGATGGTATGGATGATAATAATAGAGAAATAGGGTTCATATAATGGTGATGAATATTCTATCTCTTTAAGATAAAGAAATTCTATGCATGTAAATAATGTTTATGAGTCTAAACAAGATAGATTGATCAAGAGAGGTTAAGAAACAAGTATTGTACCTATAAAGGCAAGCTAAGTCATAGATGATATAATTTATTCAAAGAAAATATTAGAGCCATATAATTAATAATAAGGTTTTAATAATAATCCCCTACATCAATATATAAATTTCACAAACTGATGCAAACTAAAACACAATTTAATATTTAATTTAAAACATTCAATAATCTTATATCACTTCAAAAATTTGAAAATTACGCATGCATTTAAATCATTTTCACTCTAAGGTTTTAAAAAATGATAATTGTATTAAAATACTACTGAACGTAAAACAAAAACTTAATGGATGTAGGGAATAAAATCCATATCTGACCAAAATTTGAAACAATGTATGTATATGCCCATTTATTTGCATGTAATTTGTATGCGAACAAACCAATTCAATATTCATATAATTTTTATAAGGATGAGAATGACTAAAACAAAATAATAATTCCTTATCATGTTTAAGACAAGTTGTATGTGATTGCACACTTTGTTTTTTTCTTTCTATTGCATCATACCCATATAAATGTATCTAAACAGTTAAAATGATAGATATTGAAACCTTATATTTTTAAAACCAATGATTATTTAATAAGAAAATGTCATCCTTTATGAGAATACAACCAAATTTTTGTGTAGATAACCAAAATATATCTTAAATTATTTATTTGAAATCTAGATTATCAAATGATTTATATATTATTGTGTTATAAAAATTGATCAAATAAAATGAAGGCCACATTTAGGATTCCAATATCCTTAAAAAGAAAATATTGCATCCATAACTTAATCTTTACATATTTTTTTTAATAATAAAAAACTCAAAGAATTATTATTTTTATTTAGTATGTAAAGCAATTTATAATGTTGAATGTGATTACCATAAAAAACCTTATTCTAATCATAAATAATTTTTCGAAACCCAAAAACCTTGAATGTGTTTGAAAAATTGAATTATCATCTGAATACAACAAACATATCAAAATCCTAGACTAGGTGCAGATTTCATGTAATAATCTATTAATTACCATGAAATAAAAATTAAATCAGTTAATGAAAAAAATAAAACGTAAAACCTAGTACTAACCACTAATGAATCTTGAACACTAAGTAAAAATGCCATACCAAAAGCCATGATTGAATGCAATAGTCATTTGAAAATTGAATGCCTTATGTGAACTGTTAGGTCCATGAAATGAATGCAATGGTTCTAACAAAACCCAAGAATAAGTGCAATAAATGAATATATTACATGTCTATACTTAGTGTAAACTGAACCGAGAGATGTGTAAATTGAGTTAAGAGATGAAACAACAATCATAAAAACACTAAACTTGATATAATAGGCATGCAAAAAATCTAAAATTGAGTTAAAAAATAACCCTTAAAATTGAATAGAACTGCCTAATACTATATTAAATACAAAAAAAATACATACCCATACCTACAATTAAATACAATGGCTATAACTAAAACCAAAATATCCATGCCAGTAAGAATGCAAAACATGCATACATTTGTTCTTGATGGAACACAATCATATGGAAAATCAACTAAGAATGATGCAAAACTATTTATCATAACATAATGAGAACTTATCGCATGTAAAAGACCTTGTTTACAAACAAAACCTAGATGAAAACCCGTATTCAAGATTCAATTTTATCAAATATTTTGAAATGAAGAGAAAAAGAATTCAGCATCTTCTTTAAAATTTTTGAAATATCGAATATTTTAAGAAAATGCAACTCATACCTTTGTATTAACTTGAAAAGTCCTAAAAGTGTTCAAAGTCCATGACAACATGATTTAAAGAATGTAAACTGTAAATGAAATCCATAAAAAACTATTTGATATCAATAAATACCAAAACTAGTAGAGCTTTACTTCCATAAGGAAGCTTTCAAAATGATGCAATTGATCGAATATGACCCACCAACCACATAAACCTTATGTGAAGTTTTTATTGAATGTAAAGTAGTTTAGTAGACATCCAAGAATGCTTGGCACATTATAGAGAGTGGAGGTGGCTAAATTATCCACTAAATATATATCATCCTTGAATATTAGTAACACTTTAAAATTCGTTACCAACTCTTCTATCCAATATCTAAATTTACCACAAAATAAACTATCTCTAAATTCAGCTATTAAGACATTAAATTGATGTGACCGATAATTATTTTGATGCCAAAATAAGTCCAAGGTGATATTTAAATATTTAATAATCATGGATTTATAAAAATACATGTATCCAAGTGGACACACAAACACATAAAAACTAGTACTTTATACCATATGTTGAAAGTGTCACAAAAATATCATTCAAATTAAATAATTTACTCTGAACCCTGCCTAAGGTGGCATGTTAATGTGTCTTAATCAAACCAATTCAAACAATATTTTTCCAAAGTGGATTTTTGACAAATTCAAATTGATAAATTGTTATTTTTAAATAATGTTGATTCAAATAGAGAGAGAGATATTTTTCACAATTAAAAAACTATATTATTCTTTTAGGCCTAGTGTCCTAATAGTGCTTCTTTTACATAAAGCTAGTAGTTTGGGACAATCTACAAGGATACCAAACAAAATAAAAATATTTTTGAATACCCATTAAGCCCTTAAATCTTCACACAAATTTTCAAGTCCATACTCTCTAGGGAAATATATTAATTCACAAAACTTTGCTCTTTTTAAGGTCTAATTAGGCCTAATCTAAAGTCTCTTCTTGGTTTACATATTATATGGTCCTATACCATCTCAAAACCTCAAAATTAATTTATATAATTTAAATTAACATAATATTCTAAAGTTTGATTAGATTTGGTCAATGGAAATAATAGATATTCAAGTTTCAAATTCTAAACCCTAGTTTAGGTTTTGACAGGGTTGTACGTGCCCAAGAGCCTTCTAAATGAACTAATTTAAACTTATGAAAACTTCAGACAATTATTATATTAGGATTAGGTATATAATAACTTAATTGAACTTCCAAAATATTTATTTATGCATGGAAATTTTTCACAAGGCTCCAACATACATATTTATAGAATTTTGTGTGGTTCTATATGAATGTGTGGAGGTTTAGTTTGAATCTTACACTTCTTAGTGGATTTTTGAGCATCCAAATGGATTAAATTCATAAATTAAAGACTCTATACTATTTTTATTACTTTAAAAATTTAATAACCACTTTAATAATCATCATAAATACAACACTTACTTGCCATTATGGACTATAAATTAGCAAAGTTTTTTCTCTCTTCATTTACACTACCAATGAACCTTTAAAAGCTATGAATTGATTGAATCCATGTAAAATTTCAACCAATATGATAAATATAAATTTATTAACACATTTTATTGTCTCATATATTCTGAAATAGACATGTGAAACTTCCTTCTTTCATTTATGGATGAATATTACATCAAAATGTGTATGTACAACTAGAGCAAAGTTCCTTTTTGTCTATTGATACTTTTCTTGATATTTTCTTGTCTTATCCTTCTATCCACATCTATCCACAATTAATGAGTCTCCATTAATTCTTATATACAATTTTTATCAACTAAAATCTCTCCAACTACTTTTTGATTCCCTACAATGTATGTAGAGGTGATAAAAAATCAACATGTTTAAACATTAGCCAAGATTAAAACAAACAAATCATGACTAATAAGATTTCAAACTATTAATAAATATTTATGTATTAAAAATAACCATAATAACATAAATATAAATCATTATAGCCTTACAATAACATGGATAAATCACTATAAGTCTATAAATAAATTCAAATTTTCAAATTGATATTTTGGCAAGAAAGTCAGGAACTTCATTTTGAGACCTATAAATGCATCCAAAATCCTAGAAATGAATATTTATTGAAATAAAAATAATCCTAAGGCTTACAATAATCTTAAACAATCCAAAAATTTAACTAAATATATCCTACATCAAAATTACAAAAGTCTTCATAGGTAAGGCTCCTGCATCATACTCCCTAGAAATAGAAATTTAACTCATGAACTCCTGTTCATGAGGTATTCAAGATTACCTCCATGATTGATGATGTATAATTTATTAATCCAAGTGGAATAATCTACAATATTATTTTTACACTTCACCAAGTATTGGTAATATTCCTTGCCTCTATTTCTTTTACTAACGTTCTTGTCCAAGATGAATTCAAGTACCTCTTTCTTGGCTTGTGGAAACTGATCTACCATTATTGGACTAATGTTTCTACATTTATAAATGTTTTATCACTATCATACCATTATTTAAATGGATACATGTCTAAAATATTAAATATGGGAGATATTACCACACCACTAGGCAACTTTATTTCATATGCATTGTTGGAGAACTTTATAATGAATTTACAAGGGTTAATATTTTTCATTTTCAGTTTATTGTAGTCACCTTTTGGAAACCTTTTATTATTCAGATGAGATAACACCCTATCCCTAACATGAAAAATAACTTCTCTTCTAGTATCTACATGTTCCTTAAATGTTTCCACACTCAACTCCATTTTCTTCTTAACTTGCTCATGCACCTCTTGCATAGCAATATCAAACTCTTATCCCTTGGCACTTATTTTATATATCTTACCTAGGTCTTTTAAATCATAAAATCCTCTTGGGTGCATACCATATACAAATTTAAATGGACTCATTTATGTGCTTCTGTTGGGTGAGTCATTATAGGAAAATTATTTTTATGGCAAGACTAAATCCCACTATTTAGGACTGTCCCTTGTTAAACACCTTAACAAATTACCCAAACTCCTATCAACCACCTCAATTTATCCATCAGTCTAAGGATGGTAAGCTAAACTAATGTTAAATTGTGATCCTAATTCATTCCATAGGGTCCTCTAGAAGTTCCCCATAAATTTGGTGTATCTATTTGAGATAATACTCAATGGAATTCCATGAAATCTAACCACCTGTTTGAAAAACAAATTAGCCACTTGAGTAACATCATTAGTTGTTTTGCATGGTATGAAATGGGCAATCTTTGAAAATTTATCCACTACTAAAATATTGAGTCATGCTCTATTTGAGTTCTTAGTAACCCCATTATAAAATCCATGCTAATAGAATCCTAAGGTTTATTTGGAATTGGTAAGGGATGATAAAGACATGCATTAATGATCTTTCCTTTGGTAAATTAACATACTTTACATCTATATACAAATTTACTTACATATATTTGAATTTTACACCAATAATAATTACTAATTATCTGAGCTAAAGTTTTGTCAAGGCCAAAATGACCTGATAAACACCCATAATGCTTTTCCTTAATTAAATTATTTCTCATGGAACTTCTTGGCACATAAAGCTAAAGTCCTTTAAACAAAGAACCATCTTGTAACATGTACTCCATCTGAGGCTCTCTATTCCTAGTAATTGGATGCTTGCAAGCCTCATGTACTTCTTGGAAATCTAAAATAGTTTCATAAAACTCTTTGAGTGCCTTCATTCCCCCGCTCTCAATCTAAATTTCTCTTATGAGTGAAGTCATTTTACTTATAGCATCTGCTACCTTTTTAGTTTGGCCTTTTTTTAACTTGATGACAAAAGTGAAATTTTAAAAATACTCCACCTACTTCATATGCCTTTGACTTAACTTGGGTTGAATGGTTATGAATTGAAGTGCATGATTATCTATGAATATAACAAACTCCTTTTTTATTTCATAGTTGCCTACACTTTCTTAAGGCTTGAATTATATAATAAAAATATAAATCATAGGCTAAATATGTCTTATTTACCTCATTTAAGTATGTTATATGTCTACCTTCCTAACTTAGGAAAACTCTAATATCCACCCCACTAGTATCACATTCAACATGAAAAACCTTATTGAGATTAGGAAGTGTTAACATAGGTTGCTCTGTAATTTAATTCTTCAAAAACTAAAAATTCATCTCTACAATATTAGTCCACACAAATTTATTTTTATCCTATCTTATTGTTTTAATTATGGGTGCATAAATATCACTAATGTTTTTGATAAACTTCCCATAAAATCTTGATAATCCATGAAAATGTCTTGCCTCGTAAGCTATCTTGGGAGTTGGCCAATCAATGACAGATTTCACCTTGACCTTGTCCATCTTCAAGACACCTTAGGAAATCACAAACACAAGATAAAACAACTTTCTCTTGATAAACAAACATTTCTTAAGGTTAATAAATAACCTCTCCTATTACAACTTTTGCATCACCATTGTTAGGTATCGAAGTTGCTCTTCCTTGCTTAGGCTATAAATCAATATATCATCTAAATATACAATTAAAAAATTACCAATGAAAGGATTTAAGACTTTATTCATGATTATCATGAATGTAATTAGGGAATTAGTGATACCAAATGGCATAATAAGCCACTCATACATCCCCTCATTAGTTTTAAAAGTAGTATTCCATTCATTTCCTTCACTTATCCTTATCGGCTGATAACCACTCTTGAGATCTATCTTAGAGAAATAATTAGAACCACTCAAATAGTCCAATAAATATTCAATTATTAGAAGAATAAGTCTATACATTATTGTTTTCTTATTTATTGCTTTGTCTTTAGTGTAGATTCTCCAATCTCCCTCCTTCTTTGCAATAGTATAGCTAGTACTACACATGGGCTGAGGATTTCTTTGATTAGTCCTTTATCCAAAATTTGTGTATTTACTTCTTAATGTTTACATTATATTGAGGTGTAATCTCTTAGGTAGATTTTTTGGTAAAAATTTCAGATTGTACAAAGTTAATATGGTGGCTAATACTCCTAATAGGTGGCTTCTCATTGGGCAATTCATCCACCACAATATCAAAAAATTATTCTAACATATTTTATACCTATTAAGGTAACTCATTCAACATAGTAGATATTATAACAGTCCTTGGTCTGATTATGAATCCAAAATGAAACTCTTCCTCTTTTATAACATTTAAAAACTCCTTCTCATTTATCATCATAACACTTGAACTAGTCCCTTGTCCATTTCCTTTTTCTTTCATAGGTAGCAGTGTGTGACTAATTCCATCCTACTTGAAGGTGTAAACATTCTTCCTGCCATCATGAGTAGTCTTTATATCATATTACCAAGGCCTCCCTAATATCATGTGGCACACATACATTATAATTATGTCACATAGAACCTTGTCTTTATATCCTCCAATCTAAAAATCAACCCAACATTGTTCATTTTACAAGAACTTGTTGTCCTTTATAAAGTATTGAGACTTTATATGGGTTTTTATGTGGTAATTTATTTAAACCAATATTTTATACCATCTCCAACAACACTATATTATTGGTACTACTTCAATTAAACACCATTTTATAGAACTTACCTTTGGATTTCTAAGTTATCTTGAATAATGTATTTCTTTGGGTAGGCTCTTTCTCCTTGGGTCATTTTATCAACACCTTCCTCATCACTCACAAACTTCTTGATCTTTTCTGTGAGATGGATAATCCACATTTTCTTCATATTATTGGACTAGTTTATTTATACTTTCATTTTTAAATTATATATATGGATAATCATTTGGACACTCCCAAAATCTATGTCCTACAAATTTGTTACAATTGAAACATTTTCTAATGAATCCACTGATTTCTCTTCCTCTTTGTGTGTATCCTCCTTTGAATCCACCTCTTGAATTAGATGATTGTTTTGAAAAGGTACTTGGTTATGACCTTGTACTCTTATATGTACCTCTTATTCCTTACTGGCCTCTTCCTCTATAACTTCTACCTTTGCCCCTATTTTGACAAGTTTATATTATATTAATATTATCATCTACCTTCAAAGCATACTAGTATCATTCTTCAAGTTTCCTTGGAATGGCTAAGCGAAGTTCATCCTGAAGAGTATACCTTAACCCATTAAGATATTTATCAATATTATCCAAATCCTCTTCTATATGACCTAATCTGATTGTCAACTTATAAAACTCTTTAGTATACTCATAAAACCCATCTCTTTTTGCTTCAAATTATGCAATTTCTTGAAGAGATTTGTATTATAGTCACTAGGTAAAAATTTAGCCTTCAATTTTGATATTATAATATTCCAAGATTTTATATTATATTTTCCCTTTTTCCTCCTTTCATCTTGTATGTCATCCCACTAAAGGGATATGTGTCCCTTTAATTTTGTACAAGTGATTTTGACCTTATTTTCTTCTTGTACATTTTCATACTCAAAATATTTGTTTAACTCTGTAATCCAATCAATAAGTTCCTCACCATCTAAACTTCCTTCATAATTAGGAATATATATCCTTGGTTTAGACCCCTATCCCATCACTACTTTTTTTAATTTATCTATTCCTTCTTCCTCATTCTCTTCATCTTCTTCTTCCTCATCTAGAGTTTGTGGTTCTTCCTCTTTGTCATTTATGTCCCATTTTATAACTCCTCTTCTCTAATTAGCCTCTACTGTTGTAATCCTTACATCAAAATTTACACTCAAATTTATTAACTCCTCCAAGATAACATCTCCCATCTGGATACCTACTCTTCCACCTCCTCTTGGGTTACTTCTAGGTGGCATTTTGGCTTCTCAATCCAGCTAACCAACAAAAAATCAATTTTATCTTGACCTCAAAGAGCGTCACCTTTATTCAAGATTTTTTCATATATCTAACCTAATATAATACCAATTTTATGTAGAGGGAGAGCGTTTTCACAATCAAAAGATAATATTCTTCTTTTAGGCTTAGTCTCCTAGTAGCCCTTATTTTACACAAAGATTATAGTTTTAGATAATTTAAAAGGTTACCTAATGTGGTCTCTTGCCACAAATCCCTCACTTAAACAAATTCATTCATAAGTGCGATAAATATCAACATTAATATTCTCATAAAACCCTCATAAAACACATAATATCATCATAAGAGTTCCTCACAATTTTTTTATTAATCATTAACAAATGCATTACAAATGGATTAGCTTCAACAAGCTATCCTTAAGTACACATATACACTTGGCATTCCCAAGCCAAGGAGGCATAAAGTATTTCAATCCGTAGTCTATGCCAAACTTGCCTCCCTTAGCAAAAAAAATATACAAACATATATGGAATTTTACAAAGAAATAAGGGAGACAAATAAACATTAAGCCCCACACTTCACATGGAGTGGAAATCATGAAGGAAGAATGATCAACCAAGCATCTATATACCACATCCACTTTGGAGAATAATGATAAATCAATAAGGATTAAAGATCAATAATGCTACACCATATTCCACATTTTTGGAATGATAAAAAAGGACAAGACTTCACTAAAGGAAAATCATGCCACCCTTCATATGGGTTCACTATTCAATGAATAGTGAAAGCTAGTCACATGTGAAAAGTCAAAAGTGAAGAGCATCTTCTTAGAAAAGGTTGGTCCACCATCATGTGCTCCATGTGCCTTCATAGAATTACATCCCATGCCATATATATAATTAGTAATAGTACCATGCCACTTCATTAGGGTGAATAGTGTCTACCACATCATTAGTGAATAATGATGCATGAATAGTGTTTTTCCACCAAATCATTCTCCTCTTATTGAAAATAACCCATCTCTCATGATTTTTTATGATTGTATCCATGTCACTTATTATTAAAAAAATGGAAATCAAACCATTCTATTCTTGGGTGACGCAAGATTTCTTGAACCCTAGGATGTTCCTGTATTAGATAGCCAATGTAGATAATGTGATATATTGATCACATAGAGGGGGTGAGTGATAGAACCACTCTTATGATTATGAGGTTAAATGACCTTGGCATCCCCTTCCATAAACCATGTGCACCCAGAAAACTTTCATTTATTTCTCCTCCTCTTCTAGCACTTTCATACTAGTCTCAAAATGATCCTCACGAGACTGTAAACCATCCTTATGGTATCTCCTGCCCCATCCAAAACCATCCTCTTCATCCAAAAAAATTTCTATATAACAATGGATCCACATGTGGGACTACACTCACTATCGACCTAAATCTTCCACCAATATGCCTTATCATGCATCTTCTCTAGCCATGTGAGCTCAAGCCCACCATTGTTCATCCACCTCCACCAAAATCCATCATGTATTTCATCTCTCATCCAACCACCTATTTGATTATCCACACCATATAACATGTTCACTTGAAAATCCTCTCCAATTTCTGAAATTAAATCCTTCACACTCTCATCATGTGCATATACATTAAAAAACAAAATTTTTCTCAACACCAACTCCTATATGATCCAATGGCATGTTATCCATCTCATCTTCTATGCTTTCATGTTCCACATTCTCTTCAATTTCATTATGGGATGTCAGTGGACCATTAACAATAAATCTAATGGTTGTTTCCTCATCCTCCACCAAAATATATTTGTGTGCACCAAACTACACAACATCTTCCATCACCTCCTCATGTTCACATACTTGTACAAATTTCTCCTCCATTTACAACACTCCATGGATGCAATCATTTTTTCCTTAAAACTCCCCATGGCTATAATTGTCTTCACTCACATGCCATACTACATGGCTCCAATCTTCATCATGTGCACATATTTTCACATCATCCTCTACATTCATCTCTACATTGTTTCATTCTTCATTATCTTCAATTGTTTCACTCATGGAAACATTATCCCACTCATGTGAACACACAATATCTTCTCCATCTTTGAATAAGGGGTCTCATTCATCAAGTTCAACAACAATAATTTTAGGATCCTCCTTCATAAGGAATCCATCTCCCTTGGGATACTCATATGATATCTCCTTGTTGTCTTCAATGACAACCATCTTCTTCTCTTTTCTGATTTTAAAATCATATTTGGGTTCTTCATATGAGAACCTCACTCTCTTGTTGTCCTCCATGAGAACATTCTTCTTCTCATGAATTTTCTTCTCCTTCATCTTATCTTATTTATTTTCTTGATTCGTATTCCATATGGATATCTCTCTCTTCATTTCATCCACCTTTACTCTTAGCGAGTCCATCATCACCCATATGAAATTTGCTTCTTCTTTTTCACAATCTTCATATCTTTCTAACAACATCTCCAACAACATATCACAGGTCATCAATTTCTTCATCCATTATTATTTTGGTGGAATCCTTCCACTCTTAATCTCAATCTTCATATACATACCTAGAAAATAAACATACACAAAATTATCTCACATATTCAATCTAGAGCTCTCCTCTCCACATGAATCTTACTTTCTTTGATACCAAATGATGTGGCCTCCTGCCATAGCTCCCTCACTTACACAAAATCATTCATAAATTAAATAAATATCAAAATTAATCTTCTCATAAAACCCTCATAAGAAAACATAATATCATCATAATAATTCCTCACACAATTCTCATTAATCATCAACAAATGCATTATACATGGACTAGCTTCAACAAGGTATCCTTCATTACACATACACACTTGACATTCCCAAACCAAAGATGCAAAAATCATTTCACTCTCTAGCATATCCCAAACTCTCCTCCCTTAGTATAAAAATATACAAACATATATATAATTTTACAAATAAGAGAGGGAAATAAATAAACATTAATCCCCACACTTCACATGGAAAGAAAATCATGAAGGAAGAATGGTCAACCAAGCATCTACATCCCACATCCCCTTGAGAGAATAATGATAAATAAAGGAGTAAAAAAAAGGATTATATGCCATATTCCACATGGAAATAATGATAAAAAAGGAAAAGGTTCCACCAAAGGAAAATTACGCCATCCTTCACATGGGTACACTATTTAGTGAATAGTAAAAGTTAGTCACATGTGAAAAGTTAAAAGTGAAGAGCATCTCCTTAAACAAGGTTAATCCACCACCATTTTCTCTATGTGCCTTTATATAATTGTGTCCCATGCCACATATGAAATCAGTACTAATGCTATGCCACCTCACTAGGGTGAATAATGTCTACTACATCATTAGTGAATAGTGCTACATGAATAGTGTTTTGCCATCACATCATTACCAAAAAAATCAAAAGTAGTTTTGAGTACCCATTTAATCCTTAAAACTTCACACAAATTTTCAAGTCCATAATCCTAATTTAAAGTTGCTAATTCATAAAATCATGCTCCTTTTAAGGTCTAATTAGGCCTAATCTAAAGTCACTTCTTAGTTTCCATGCTATTGGTCTTGTACCATATCAAAACCTCCAAAATAATTTATATCATTTAAAATCACATAATATTCTAAATTTTCACTAAATTTGGCCAATGGAAATAATATATATTCAAGTTTCAAATTTCAAACCCTAGTTTAGGTTTTGATAGGATTGTGGGTGCCTGAGAACCTTCTAAATGAGCTAATTTGAACATCTAACAAATTTAAACACTTATATTACCAAGATAAGGTCTATATTTTCTTATTTCAACTTCAAAAATAGTTATTTATACATGAATAATTTTCACAAGGCTCCAACATATAGGTTTACAGAATTATGGGTGCTTCTACATGACTATGTGGAGGTTTAGTTTGAGTTTTGCACATCTAAGTGGATTTTTGAGTGTTCAAATGGATTATAAAACAAAGAATATTTACTATTGTTATGAATCTAAAAATTTAATAACCTCTTTAATAATCATCATATATACAATAATTACTTATCATTATTGATTATATATTAGCAGAAGAGTTCTCTCTTCATCTATACTACCAGTGTGCCTTTTAAAGCTAAGAATTTATTGAATCCATGAAATATCTAAACTAAGATGATAAATATGAATTTATGCACACATTTTAATGCCTCATAGATTCTGAAATAGACTTGTAAAACTTCCTTATTTAATTTATGGATGACTATTACATCAAAATGTGCATGTACATCCAGAATAGAGTTCCTCTTTGTCTCTTGATGCTTTTCTTAATATTTTATTATATTATCCTTCTCTCCACCTCTATCCACCCTGAATGAGTCTCCCTTAGAGCTTCTAGACAATTTTTTCACCTAAAATATCTCTAACTACTTGATTCCATCCAATGCATGTAGAGGTCATAACAAATCAATATGTTTAAACATTAGCCAAGATTGAAAAATGAAAATCATAACTAAAAAGGTATAAAGTTATTAATAACTATCCCTGTATTCAAAATACCTCTAATCACATAAATATACATCATTATAACCTTAAAATAACATGAATAAATCACTATAAGTCTCAAAAGAAATTCAAATTTTGAAATTAACTATTTTGGTGGAAAAGTCAAGAACTTGGTTTTGAAACCTCTAAATGCATCTAAAATCCTAGAAATGACTCTTCTTTATTGACCTCCAAAGAATTTTAATTTTCACAAGGATCTTAAATAATCCAAAAATTGAAATAACTAGTTCTTACATCAAAATTTCAAAAGTTTTCTTAGGTGACACTCCTACATCAAATGCTTAGCCAAAATAACTTAAATTGATCAACCATTTTAGAACTATACCTTAATAAAGTTATTAATAAACATAGGTTTCAATAGTATATTAATAAATATAGGTTTAGAAAAGAAAATAAATAATTAGAATTCAATTTGGTTTTAGTAAATATTATCAAAAAATTATGTCTAAAAACCTAATAGTCCATGAAAAATCATCAAAAAATTTTGGAGGCTGATGCAAATGCCTTAAAGGATACAAATTAGGGACAATTGTTTTGGTCACAATATGTTTTTACTAAGAAAGATCATGCCAAAATGAAAACATGCACAGGAATAAAACCCCATTCTTACCAATAAAATTATTTGAAGTGCAATATGTGGACCAATATTTTTATCATGATTGTTATTATTTTTAATATGAGCATGCATATTAAATTTAAAAGCCCATGCATTAAACACGAAAGACCGAATTTATTGTTTAAACTTGGCATGATAACATAAAATTTATGATCACTTTATAAATAATAAAAAATTACATTCAAGATGTAATAAAATATGCAATATAATAATAAAGTGTTAAATTTGGCTCCCTTCGTGCAAACTTGTATATAATATGATAGTTCATAATAAGGAAAAATTACATATTTTTAAAAACTTTGGCTAGGCTATTCAAATTTATGATAACACTGGTGACCTTGGCCAATATCATTTATGAGAGATGGATTCAATGAACATTAAATTTTTTAAATTTTATGAGTGAAATCCAAGTAAATTATTTCCTAAGTAGCTAAGCATGAACCCCTTTAGAAGTTTTTTCACAATAAGGGATGGTTTGTTCAACTAGCATGGCACCAAGAATAGAAATAAAATACTGGGAAATTTGGGATAGATGAGGATTATTAAATGAACATATAACATGAAATATGAAATCAATTAATGAAAATTTTAAAGCTTATAACCTAAGATATAGTCATTGAACTTTATCTAATAAATTCACACAAACATGATTTTCAAAATAATTAACCAAATTATGAAACCAATCAACATGTAAATAAATACAAAACAAATCTGTGTTTGTCTACTAGTTATTTTTCTCACCACTTGGTTTGGGAATCCAATGTTTTTATCCTTTGTCATTTTGAAAATGTATGTAATAATTAGATAGGACCAACTTGAAACACTATATGGTTAGAACAAACTTTTTCATGAATAATTTGAAGAACTTCTTTCAAGTAAGGTTTCATTTATTTGTTATTTTTGTTTGTTGGTTATTATATTGGGTTAGAGTTTTTGTGCCTATAGATCCAAAATTAAAAATAAAAACATATATAAACATAAGGCTCACCTAAGTCATTAAGGACAATTATCCCCACTCTAGAAAGGTAATATTTTTTTTCATGTTCTATAAATAGCTTTACTAAAGTTATATTCAAGGTTAAATTCTCATTTGCATATTGTGCCAAGGTTAAAATAGGAGAAATTTGATATTTAATTTCATTCACCATTTCACACACATACGCAAGTGGGAGAATTACATTTGAGTTTTATCCCTTTTTGGAATATTGACAATGTAGTGTAACACTTAGTCATTTAATGATTATTGACCAAGGTGATTCTAACTTAATTCATTCCACCTATTGCCTCCCCTTATTTGATTCCAATTTGGTTTATGTGCATGAAATTAATGTTTTGTCATTATAGGTAATTATCATGATATTTATGGTCTAAAGACACATCCATAGTCCTAATTAATACAAGTGGTGAAATAATCCATCCAACATCATAGTCAACATGGACAAGATGACACTCTATTAACTTGGGTGAATTACAATGGTTTACATATAGAACCATAATTTCCATATATTTTTATATATATACCTCTAATTTTTCATTTCCATAATTCTACTTTCTTTGCCTTTTCCTAAAAATAACCTATCATAGTCAACTAGGACAAGTATACTATTAATGGAATCAAACACACTATGTTGTATTTGACTTATAGTGTACCAATCTAGATTTGATTTTTGATCTTGTGCTTGATCCTTAGCCTACATAATCATATTTAATTATTATTTTCACTCTCAAATAGTTATAGTAGTGACATAAATAAGTGTGTAAGCCACGTATATATCTTCTTAGTGTTCTCCAAAAATAACAACTCTCCATATTTAACATCTTGTCAAAAATAAAATTGTTGCATATTTTACATATTTAACATTATGATATTATCTAGTTTTAAACCTATATAATTAGAAATATATTTATTATGTTTTATCAAAATGAGGGTAAAATAATTAGATCAATGATGAGTGCAAACTGGGTTGGTTTGAGTTATGCCAATAATTTTGACTAAATTGTTGAAGTGAGTGTGTTCACACTCACATAAAGAGGTAAGATTGAATTAGGTAGTGGTTATATTTGTTAAAGTGACAAATTGGGGTCTGCACATATAATTTAGAATGATGCACTATTTTTTTTGGGGGGCTTGATTGTCTCTAATTTTGTCATTGAATGAGCAAATTATTTGATTATATCAATAACAAATGTAAATTGGGATAATTAAAGTTTGGAAAACCTAATTAAATTTAAAAAGATGTAATTTGGAGCTCAATTGGCCCAAATTTCATTAATGATTAAGTAATTAATAAATTATACCCATAACAAAGATAGAGTTGTCTAATTTATGCCTTGTGAAACTTGTTACAACTAAACATTAAAATTTTGGGTTCAATTCACCCCAATGTCATCACTTATTAAACCAATTAGTCGATTAAATCAATCAGGGATGTCTATTGGAATAATTTGAGCCTCATGAACATAGTTATGAAAAAATGTGATTTGTGGCTCAATTCACCCCAATTTCATCACTAAATGAACCGATTACTTGATTGGATAGATTGTGGATGTAGATTTAGCCAATTTGAGCCCTCTAAACCTAATTATGAATAACCAATGATTTTGGGACTAAATTCACCTTAATTTTATCACATATTGAACCAATTAATCAATTAGATCATAGGGGTGTAAATTGGCCAATTTTATCCCCATGATCCTAGTTGCGACTAAATAATGTGATTTGGGACTCATTTCACCTCAATTTCATCACATAGTGAACCAATTAGTTGATTAGATATATTATAGACATATATGGGGCCAATTTGACCCCATAATCCAAGTTTTGATTGAATGATATAGTTAGGGGATTATTTCACCCCAATTTCATCATTGATTGAACTATTTGATTGATTGGATCAATTAAGATGCATCTTGGGCTAGTTTGAGCCCTATGAACCTAGTTATGACTAAATGATATAATTTGGGGATCAATTTATCCCAAATTTTTATTTCATTAAACCAATTAGTTGATTAAATTAAGGAGCAATGCATATCTAGCTAATTTACACACTGTGAACCTAGTTGTAACTAAACAATACAATTTTGGGCTGAATTGGCCTTAGTTATGTAACATATTAAACTAAATAGTTAATTAGATCAACCAATAATGTATATTGGGTGAATTTTATCCCTTGAGCATAATTATGAATAAGTAATTTTATTTTAAGCTCAATTAGCCCTAATTTTATCATTGATTGAATTAATTACTTGATTGGATTGTTGTAATGCTAAGTGAGCCATCCTAGTTATACCATGCACACTAAAAAATACTAGTCATCAATAAATATGAAACTTAAATATTATTTGGAATTCTAGATGTAATATAAATAGATAAATACATGTATTGGAGGATTACAATTTCTTAAAATCTAAAATTATTGTACATTTGATTTTATTAATAATGTGAAACATATTTACTAAATATTTAAGTTTATCTTTGTTTGTTTTTATTACATAAAATTAGTAAATAATTAGGGTGACATGGAATATGAAAATTTTACATGTCAAAAGGTTATATAAATTACATCTAAAATTTTTCAACACATTTCAAAAGTTCCATTGGTAGCTATTAGGCTACATGCAAATATTTTTTATGTAGTCATTTATTTTCTTAAATTTTAAAAAGTTTTGAGATAAAATTCATAAATTTAGTCATCCTTTCATTTAATTATAAAAATTTTCCAAATTTTCTCAACATATCATAATTTATATTTATAAAATTCAAGGAATAAAGACACAAGTTCATGTCTTTGAGGTGACTAGTCTCTAAATAGGTTGGTACATGAAAAAATAATGATAAATGGTGCTTGATTGTATGTACTTACACAAAAATCCACCTCAATTGTTAAATAAATCAAGCTTGATTAACCTCAATTTCAAACCTAATTAAAATAATCAAATAAGTGTGTCAATAAGGTGCACAATTGGCTTGACTAAAAAAATCATTGAATTTCCATAAGAAAATGATGACACACTAACACTAGAAGATACTAATCAAGTAGAAGATTTGAATTCTGAGGTTTTAATTCTTGTCTAGAAGCTATAAGACAATGTTTTTTATTAACTGAAGGAAGGCATGGACAATAGATAATAGTTTTAGATGTTGACATAAAATATACAAATTTGATTACATATGTTTATGTGGTTCAAGTTAAACTTGAGTTTAAATTCATGAGGCATAAATGTTAGTATTGCAAGGAATTAACTATCTTAACCATTCCTAAAAGAAAATAAGTATGTGTCTCATTCACAGTAATCAGTAAACAAGTATTTGATACTCTAACTCCATTTATTCATTTAAATTTAATAATAACAACCATTATAGCTATGCATATCTCTCTATTATATACCACTTCACTCTTTACTCAATTATCACTCTCTTCTAAGCCATTAAAAGTAATTACTATAATCTATAATATCTTATATTATTTATATTATCACTAATCAACTCTATCTATGCTATATTTATCATATTACAATGTTATAGTATAAATACTGACAAGCCACCCTTATAACTCAATGGTCATGTTTGTGTAAGACATGATTTTTCTTCATGTATGCCATCCTATGTTACTACAAGGATCCAATCCTTACTGCATTGACTAGGTTAGTAGAAGCCTATGTTCAATTAACATAGATATTTACTCTACTACTATGGTAGAGTTGGAGGTTCTACAATAATCCTATGTTAATCATAACTGTTGAATAGTCCTAGAAATAATGTGTACTAGTATCATTGTAGGATAAGTGTTGCACTAGAAGAATCCTACCAGTCTCCTTGTTTCATAATTTTGTTATGGACTTTTGTTAATAAATATCTTTATAGTTATATTTAATTGTAAATGGTAGGAAGATTTCCTATTATGTTGATTAAAAGTGTTTAACTCCAAAATTTATTTTTGATAAAATCTTTGCCCTAAATAATTTTTATACTTATTAGACATCCAAATTGTGTAATTATAGTTGCTGAAGTTATGGATTGCACCCTTGAAAGAAGGATTAGCTTCTTTCTTCCACATGGCATAATGGATACTTCCCTCTTGCTGTGGGCTTGCCAAAACTGAGGGAAGAATCTCTAGATAAGGGCTAGCTCCCTTTGATGCATCTTTGAGGTCTTTGACTGCTACTTTTTAATAATGGGGGGGGGGGATGAAAAGGGAGAAGTATATAACCAAAACAAAAACCTATCTAAATGGTGATGCACCAAATTATTTTGATATAATCATCTATATCAACACTTCAGACCAAAAGGGGTCGAACAGGCACTTTATCTGACACAAAGAAAAGGAACTTACCATAGGCATTGTAAAAAACACACTATCAGATAAATACTCTCATGTCTCTACATTCCAAATGAAACATTTCCTGTTAACCTAGAGAAATGGTTTTGGCTACACTAGTTATGTTGGTGTCAATCTATGAAAGCATCAAGCTAAAATGATTGAACATAGAGTTGATACATAGACATAATCAAAAGTATAACCAGTCAGATAGAGGTAAAATGCATTATTAATGATTTAAAGGTGAAATTTGGTAGGGCTTTGCCTTATAAAATGAGATATATCTTTCTCCCTTGAGAGATTACAATATATAGCATGAAGAAAAGACTTTGGCACCTTTAATAATAAGTGGCCCATGATGCATTGAACACCTAGGAAAGAGGAAATTTTCTCATGCTGGTGTCATCCTTCTAGAAACACCCTAAATTAACCATGTTGTAAATGTTTCAAGTATTGACTTTGGTGCTCAAACCATTTTCACTATTACTACGAAATCATGGGTCACTTTGTCTACTTGAATGACAAGGCCGCTTCTCAATGAAGTTCATGTGACTGCCTGATCATTAATGTAAAATGAGGAAAAAAGGGCCATTCTATTGAATGACTATGCTACCTTTGGTAGCCACTTTGTGGAGATTATTTCATCTGCTACAATAACTTCCTATGTTGACACTTTCTGTGCCACCTAGACTATTATATCTACTCCTGTGCTTGGCTTTTATCTTTTCCTAGTTTTTCCACCCTTAGGGCTATCTTCCATCATTTCTTGGCTCTTCGAGATCCCTTTCAATTGTTAACCCATTTCCATGCATGAGCCCCTCCTTAAGCATTTGAAAATCAATGGCTATCTTATCACCATAAAGTTGATGTCTGCATGCCCATCGCCATTTGAAAGCCAATGACTATTTCATTGTCCTGAATTTATTATCTACAGGGACGTCACCAAACTTTTGAATATCCAACAGGTAGTTCATCATGCTGAAGTTGATGTTATCAGGCTCATCATTATCTTTGGTAAGTCCTTTAGACTTTATGGAATGAACCTTCTCAAAGGGAAAGTATCCCCTCAAAAAATTGGAAAAGATCCCTTTTTGGTCGCTGAGAGCCCCCCACAAGGGCTCTTTCAAGATCCTTATCTTCTTAATTCCTTCAGACAAAATGTCTAAAGGAATTCCTTTGAACATTTTTCCTAAAGGAAATATTTCCTTCAAAGTCTTGGCCCTTTCTTTCAGTCTTTCCCTTTGATAAATTGATTCAGACAAAAGTTTGAAGGAATTCCTTCAGGCTTTTGTCTGAAGGAAATTGCCTTGGTTTCTTCCTTGTGAATTTATTTAGACAAAATGTCTAAAGGAATTCCTTCAATAATTTTGTCTGAGGGAATTCACCCTATGATTCTTCCTTAGATTTCTTTCAGACAAAAGTCTAAAGGAATCCCTTGTCTTTTCCTTTAGATTTCCTTTAGACAGAAAATTCGAAGGAATCCTTTACCTTGGTCACTTTCCCAAATATGCTCACTACCCTCCACAAGGGCACTTTGTCTTCATAGCTTTGTAAAAGACTTGCATTCTTTGCACTGGCTCATTCCTTTGCCAAAAAGGCTTGTGTAAACTAACTTCCCAAAGTGAAATAAGCCTTATATCAAACTAAAAACCTTCAAGTCTTAGATCTCTCAAATCTTTATAAGAACAAGGTAAAAGCAAGGGGAAATGGATCTTTTTTAGTATGGTGAATACATCCAAGACTGAAAGCTCAAGAAAGTAGGGGAAGGAGACCAATTTTTGGCCTGCAGGACCAAAATGGTCAACAAATTTGGTGATTCTTAGGGGAAGCATACCTGCCATGCTTAAGAAACCAGTGGCTTACAAGTCCATTGGGCACAGAGTCAGAAAACAACCTAAAAAGTTTGACAATAACCTTGAGAGACTGAAGAATCAACATGAATATTTTACCCCCAAATGGTAAACAAAACACACACAAGGCTAAAAAACTATGAACATGCATAAAATCACTTAGGGGAAATAGGAATAACAAGAAAAATATATACATGATGAGAGAAGGCTCAGTGACAATGCTTAAGATATATCCCATTAACTAGGATATGCAGTTCCTCACTATCTAACCTAGAGAGTTGGAATGCGTTATGCTATTTACACTGAGTGATGACATACAGACCACTCTATAGGGCATCAAACTTTGTGTGTTTTCTAGGCTTAGCTTGGTCCTCATCCCATTTTAAGACAATGTCACCTTCTAAAAAGCCTATTGATGAGGATTTATTATCAAAATGCTTCTTCTTTTGCTACTGATGGCTGGTCATAGAAACCATGGCTTGGTCTCTTGTCTCTTGAAGCTCCATCAATTCATAAATCCTAACCTCCATTTTGTTGCCTTCTTCTAATTACAGCTAGTGAGTAAGATCCAAGGCTAGAAATTCAAGAAAAATAGAAGTCTAGCTTCCCTTCCATACACAAGCATGTATGGTGAATTGCCAGCTACCCTCTTTGGAGTAACCATGTCTGCCCATAGGGCTATTTTCAACTTAGCATGCCAAGTTCTCTAATTTTCTTCCATTGTCCTTCTGATAATTCTGATTAGATTCTTTTTGGTGGACTCAACCAACCCATTTACTTATGGGTATTAGCTGGAAGAAGTGCTAAGGTAGATGCCATATCCCAATGCCCACTCATTTGTTTTGGTTCCCAAGAAATCTAATGTGTTATCTAAGATGATGGTAGCTGGAACTCCAAACCTTGTCACTAAGCCTTCATAAAAGTCCAAGACTGCACTTTTATTGGCCTCCTTCAAAGCAAAAACTTCTACCCATCTTGTGAAGTAGTCTATATCAATTAAGACCCATTTGTGGCCAACACTAGAAGGAGGGTTGATCATCCCTATGAAGTCTAGGCCCCATTGCATGAATGGATGTTCTACTTGAATAGGCTATAGAGGCATTACAGTCAGGCATTACTTTCCATCAAAGAGGGTACACTTCTAGCACTTTCATACCCAAGCATGGGTGTCTATGAATAAAGTGGGTCAGAAGTAACCAGTTCTCATAATCCTTACATTTATAGGGTTAGGAGCAAAGTGACCACTAAATGGCCCATCATGAAACTCAGATAGTATCCTGTTGACCCGACTTGAGTCTATGCACCTCAAGAGTACTCCTAAAAAATCCCTTCTAAACAACACCCTATCAACTAGGACATAAGGGAGAGATTGGAGTCTAAAATACCTCCTCTTAGTCCTATCAGGGCCCTATGGGCACTCACTGGTGAGAAGAAAATGTGTCATGTTTAATGCCTAGTCCTTCATGACTACTGGTTCTCCTACTATAGCTTCATCATGGAGTAGTAAAATGTCCTCCTTCTAGTACTTAAGGTGTATAGCAAGGTGTTCACACATGCCTTTTCCCCTTACCAACTTGGTGGTTTTGATGTCCATATCATATTCCATTACTTTGGTAATCCATCCTACTCTCTTTTCATTTAGGTCATGACTAATCAAGAAATCTTTAACACTGGGATGTGGCACCATGAGATGAACCTTGATGTTAGATAGCATATGCCTGAATTTCTTTAGGTTTTGTATGATCACAATGACTTGCTTTTCAACATATGTGTACCTGATTTCAAAAGCTTCTAGACCTTCGCTAAAAAACACAAGAGGCTATTCAAGGTTTTCATCATTTACTTGGGTAAGCATGGCAGAGATTACCTCTTCATTCTTGAAGGTGTAAAGGTTGAAATCCTTAGAGAAATTAGGATTGGTCAAGGTAGGATCCTGGGTGATAGCCTGATTGATCCCTTCAAAACTATCCTTTCTTTGCACTGTCCATGCAAACTTCTCATCTTTCTTCAATGTGGAGGTCAGTGGCTTGACTATCTCAACAAAATTTAAGATAAATCTCCTAATAAAATTTATTCTACCAAAGAAGCTTTGAAGACCTTTCTTATGCTTATGCAAGGACAATGTTAGGATGGTGCAAACTCATTTTGGATCAATGGTCAAGCCCCCTTTCGAAACAACATAGCCAAAGATTTTACCTTCATGGACATCAAACACATATTTCTTTGATTTGAGAGAGATACCAAACTCTCTACACCGCTCAAAGATTTACCTAAGGTGCTTCAAATGTTGGCTTGCCTCCTTAGAAAACACTATCACATCATCAAGATGGACCAGTAAAATTTTATTTATCAAGCCTTAGAAAGCCATGTCAATGGCTCACTGAAAGATAACTCCAGCATTAGACAATCTAAATGACATTTTTTGGTACACAAAAGTTCCCCACTTGGTAGTGAAGGCTGTCTTGTACTGATCATAATCTTGCACTAAAATTTGATTGTACCCTGAATACCCATCCAAGAGGGAGAAATGTTTGCTATCTGTCACCATTTGGAGGATCTACTCCATACTTGGGAGAGGATAGTGATCTTTCAATGAGACTCTATTAAGGTATTTGAAATCCACACATAGTCTTATCTCCCCATTCTTTTTCCTAATAGGGACTAGATTGGCCAGCCAAGAAGAGTGTTTGATGGGAAATATGATCCTAGACTCAATCAGCTTGGTGAGTTTCTTTTGCATGAGAGGTTCAATCTTTATATTGACAAGCCTTTTTTTTTTGATGGGCGTGGTGCCTTCCTCTAGCTCAATGGTGTGTTGGGCCAAGCTTGGGTCAAAACCCTTCAAGTTGCTATACTCCCAAGCAAAAACATCAGCAAATTCTTGGCATTACAAAATGAAAGCATGCCTTTCATCATTTGTACATACTTTCCTAAGTGCAAGTAGCCTGTTCTTGAATATTTCAAATTTTTCATAGTTTTCTTTCTTCATTGTGATGCTTGATTTGTCATTTTTTAGTTGGTCATTATCATTGAAAATGCTCTCAAGAGTGACTCGGCCTTTGGGAAGTTTGTTGTTCTTTAGCTGAACAATTTGGTCACCATACTACTACTACAACTTGGCTTGATTTATAGAGGCAAACTCAGCCTCCTCTTGTAAGAAGAGTGCTATCTACCAATCTATGTCAAACACATACCAATTGGTGATGTTATCAAGCACAGAGGGTTTGATTACCACTTTCAAATGGCATGGATTTCTATCTTGGTCTATCTCTTTTGGGATGTCAAACTAGGCACCAACTACTGCTAGTCTATTAACTTGCTTATTCTGTTGTCTTGGAATGGAATTAACATTAAAAGCAAGGAAACTCTCCACTAAGTCCCACACCTTGTGATTGTAAGACTTAAGCAAGGAATTCTTTGTCAAATTTTGGCCTCTCACCTAATTTATGATTAACTCACTATCTCTAAAAACATGTAGTTCTTTAATTTCTCTCCTCCTTGCCCATTCCAAACCATGAATGAGAGACTCATATTCTGCAACATTGTAAGTGTAGGAAAATTGGAATCTAAAAGTTGAGAAGTATCTCTCCTTTGAGGGAGAAATTAACACTACTCCACCACCAGCTCCCAATTTACTCCTTGAGCCATCAAAGAAGAGTTTCCATAAACTCGATCTCTCTTGGTTTCCCTTCATCGAATTTGGTACAAGGGTACCCTCTTCATGCATGCAATAAATTCCAAGACCTGCCTCTTCTATGAACTTGTATGGGTCATGTTCAAAGTTGTCACTTCCCCATTCATCTAAGAGTAGGTCAGTAACTCCTTCAAGGGTAGAGGTAGAGATTGGTCCATTTGGAATTCTTCTTCATCAATGATGGTGTAGCTAACATTTACCACCTTGAGTGAGTAAAACTCCAAATGATCTCTATGGATTGGCTCTGACTCAATCTTGACCTTAGTCCCATATTTGGTTCTAAAAACCATGTATGACTAGTTTGTTACTAGGTACCCACCTATTTTGGATGTGAAATCACTGGACAAATAGATAGTGAAATAGGGAGGAACATCTACCACTACCACATCATGGGGAACGAAGAAAGTTGGACAGGTGTGCAGCATTAGATTCAAGCCCCATACCACTCCTAGTGTCTTAGCAGGTGATATATCTAGCTGTAAGACTCCCTTGGTCATCTCCTTGTATTTGAGTCCCAGCTTATCTGCTATGCATTTGGGCATTACTAAGGTGTTTTCCCCACTTTGAATAATGTAGTTGTGTACCAAGAAATATCCTATGACTAAGGATAGATAGAAAGGGGGAACTTTTTCATTTTTTTTTTGCTTGCCCTACTATGGAAGGGTGCCCATTCATGATTAAAACATTTTCAGCTTTCATTGGGATAGCTTGTTCATTTAGCCCATGTAATTCCTTTTGGAGTATGTCCTTTTATCCTAGCATTGCTAATGAATCCCACAAATAAATATTCATGTGTAGCTTCTTCTTCTGGTCTACCACATTGATTTGAGGGTTGCTCCCTTTCAAATTTTCTTTGGGGGCACTTGTAGCTTGAGGCACAGGCTGAGGAGCTAAGGGTGCAACTGGTGACCTATAATTTGAAATTTTTTGGTTCTCATATGATGAAGAAGATGTTGTGGATGTTTGGATGTTGTGGATGGTGATTTGTAAATTGTAATTATTATGTTAAAATAGGGAAATCAATAATAAACATGAAAATCATACATAAATAATCATACGAATCTCTTAATATTGTGTAGTTAAACTTTGACCAGGTGAGAAATTATTTATCATTATTTATGTCATAGTTTAGTATAAGTAAGTGTGTTATGGCACAGAATCTCTGTGATTTAATCATTGATAATTATGAATTAAAACCAAACTATAATCTAATTAGTGATCCATTAATGGATTTTTAAATTATATACGCAATTATATTATTAGTTATTATAGTTTAGATATAGATTATATTGGTGGTGGATAGAAAACATTAATATGATGGATATCATGAATTCTAAGTATGGCTATTAAAGTATTCGAGATGCCATATGGTACCGATCTAATTATTATAAGCGTGATGATATAGTCATAGGGATGTTAAGCGATAAGTTCAAAATATGAGTTGACCCTAACCATCAAAACATAGTGATGGACTGTTGACAACCCACTCCATATTATCGTGATACTTTTGAGATTGCAGTATAAAGATATGCCACTTACATTACATAATGGATCTCATATAAATCGAATACATGTAAACGTGGTATCATGGAAAATTAATACCACTATTTCTCTAAGTATTTTAGTACCATTATAAAGAAAAATATGAAAATTTAACGAGCTATATGTGTGTGTAGGCCATATATATGTTAAATAGGCCATATATATGTTAAATAGAGACCTAGAGTATCACTAGGTATATAGTTATAATAACGATCTATTGATAAATAACAAAATCATTAGGTATACAATTATAATATATGATTATTCCATATACATTTGTTATTAGGTTTGCACATATACAATGATATACTATAACAACTAGCTACAACGATCAAACATATATATGTATATGTACAACTGTAACATAGTAAATATATGATCCAAATAGTAGGGTATCTGGAAAAAGGTAGTTGGTATATGTTATAATATTATGTATGAGGTATATTGATTTGTTATATAAGGTATACGTTATAAAGTATACAAACCTTTATTTAAGTAGATCGCCGAATTTTTATTATGGTTATTATAAAATTAGATTGCCGCACTTTTGTTATGATTTGATAGTGGTGTTTTATTTACACGGTGATTCATGTAATGCATATGTAGTGATTTTAGTAAAGTTTAAAATGACATTTAGTATATATAAACTTTATATATTAAAAACCACACTATAAATATAAGCCGAACTTGCATATTAACATGTTGAGCCATACTATAATTGTCTGGTGGTCTGCTGAGTGGAAAACAGGTTGCTCGTTATGTTTGACCACTGATGCTATAGATGTCATGTCTATAAAATTTAGATTGATATATAATACATAATAATGGAATGTATAACATTTACTACCATGGAATTTAATATAAATTTTAGTTTATACTAGCTTGGTATATATCGAATAATATCAATGCCTATATATTGCTAATATCAATATTGTACCATTGCGTGTTAATAAGAACAAATTAGCCATATAAATTAACCATTACAATGAATTATATATATAGGATAGGATATATATAATGAATCGGTATATAATATTATCAATCTGAGATCTAAGATACAAGCGATTATAAAGATTATAGCAATATAGGTGACAGTAGCTTAGCAATAAAAGAATTGTTAACTGAGATCTGTGGTAAGCGATGTTATTTGGGCAATGGATTCATTTGTATCACTGAAGCAAGCTTATTAATATAATTATAAAATGTCTCTAAGGTTACTCGCTTTTTGAAATATCAAGTTATAGGTTACCATGGAGCCCATAATCTCACTCATTATTACCATATGTACCATGCGTTTGCTTAGCAAGATTATGGTAATAAAACTTTTCTTAACGAGACTCCAGAATAATGAGTTTAGTTATAACTTATTATATACAATATATAAATGATATTTGTATACTAAATTATAATTTCATGTGTGTAAATATACCAAATACCACATATAGTTATATTATATATAACTTATGAGGCAATTTATGGTAGGGTTATGACGAAGTATTGAGTGGATTGATATTGATCTTTATGAAATGAATATATTATCTAGGTATAATTTGATGTTATTGGTTTTATTATTTAATCCTTTTTTAAGTCTGGCAATGTACTTGAAATAAAAGAGCTTATATAAAAAAAAGTTCAATGGAGTTGAACTTGTAACAAAATATATAGGATAATATGCATAGACAACTATATGAAACTATGTGAGTGTTCGAATGTAATAGCATTTTGCCTATCATAATCTATTCATTAATATTCTCGGAATATTAATATCTATAATAGATCGTCAATGTAATTTATGGATAGGAAAGGTATAATGATTAAGTCAATGATCAAAGCTCTAATGACTTTTGAAATTTATAAACAATATTTGTATATTGGTAAGTACTTTCATGTGAAACATAGTATGAATACAATTAAGATATATATATAGAAAATACACCCATATATGGACTCAAGTATTCATATATATATATAGGGTCATATGCCAACCTATAGTTTTATGGAATGTTAAAAAAATCATAAGGTTCGAAAGGATGAGAAAATTGTAACTATAGGAATAAAAACATCCTAAAAACATAAAAAGAGGTTTAAAAAAATGAATATGTATCCTTGGAGATTTATGTTTTTCTCTATCATGAATGGCTATTAAATTTGAGTAGTACGTATAAAAATTATGGACTATGATGTTATTGCTTGTCATAAGATGTATTGTACTTGCTTGTTTATTATTTGGGATTATGAGACATTTGATTCTTGAAACTGTAAGATTCATTGCACGTAATTATGTAGTTGTGTTCATGAATAATGAACTATGATATTATGGGATGTCATAAAGTGTTTTATGTTTGAAAAAAAATAGTCTAAATGTATGTTATACCTAGGTGGTACAAACTTAATTGTTATGTCTAGATTCATTCAAACATTTGACAAACTAAATGTATGCATTTGATTATTCGTATGTTGAGCATGTTTTGTGATTTCTAATAAGAAGTAATATGTATGAATCTGTTGGTTATATATATGTTAACCAAATATTACATTGTTAGCACTGAGTAAGTAGTGAGATGAACTTCACTAGCTTACTAGCATCACAATTCCAAATGAATATAATATGATCAAGTGGTGTGCATGAAATTGAATGATCTTAAAGATTAATAATTATTTGAAAATTATAGCCAAAGTAATATTAGTTAGAAATTTTCATTTCATGTTATAATTTATAAGTTTTTACGATATCATGTTAGAACGAATTTCTTTATGGTACACAACATAATTTTATTTATAAGTCATATGACACATGAGTACTAGCTTATCTCTCTACGTTCTCACACCATCATTATCTACTTATCCATGAAGAAAGGGCAATTCCCTTATGGTGGATTGTTTGGGGGATCGATGTTCCATGGTTGGTGTGGAAAAGTGTTTGGATGATGCTCTCCCTCCCCACAAAAATACTTACATAGAGATGACACTTGAGATTACCAAAGATATTGGAGTTCGAGAACTCATGCTTCATAGAGCTTTGTCTCTTGTATCTTGTACATTGTATTGTATTTATTATTATCAAGACATTCTGATAAAATGTAATTACTACTTATTGTACATTAACAACATTAGATATATGGTTGTACCAACTATTGATGGACATTTTAAATTACTTTCTATATTTGGTTATGACATGTTTCATATGTTGATAGTGATCAGTGACCATTAGATATTACATGCTTATTTATATTTAGCATGCTTTGAGTGCTATATCCGATCTCTAATTGTATTCTCATGGTGAAGTCTAGTAAAAGATTATGTTGATTAAATTAAAAAAAATTATCAAGTTTTTATATGCCAAACCCAGTGAGGTTGTTACAAGCTACCTACACCTATGGAACATTAATGGAAACAATTGGACATGGTCTTGTAACATGCCATACATTGTCTAATCATCTAGGTTTACCTCTAAAACCTCATGGATAAATTATCTAAATGCATTTACCATTATCTTACTAAACATATCTAGGGTCTTATCCAATCCAAAATGTATTACCATATACATGGAAAATACCCATTAGGTTACAAATGTGATAATTAGGTGATCTTCAATGGATATCATTCCCTAGTGATACTTGTAGAACTGATCAGTAAAATAATTTATCTCCTTTCTTGTGATACTTTCTAATATTTATTTTATGAATGGTGTTATAAAGAGATGATGTAAACACACACTATTAATATCCCTCTAATCAATATAAATGTGAATTTATCCTATTTTATTATGTTGAATAACCATAGGACTTATCCATTGCGTGTTATTAATTGGGTTTATTATCCCACTAGCTAACATGTTATCCATCTTGATTTTTGCTTTTTCCCTAACATTCAAATTTAATTTAGTCTTTTACATAAGGGTCTTACCTCATATTTTCACTATATTTTGATGGTAGATTTTATTTTATTTTATCACTTTCAATTCAATGAATGTTCACAAAAATAGGTCCTCATATTTCCTTAATATTTCATGTATTTGTATACTTCTTCAACCCAATATTTTTCAATGTTTTGCAATATTTGGGTTGCCCTCTTTGGACTTATTATCTTCCCTTATTTTAAGAGGATAAAATATTGTGTATCATCCTTCATAGTATAGATTAACTATATTTCTCCTTCTATTTATATTTTTCAACTTCTTCTCATCATCTTTGACTTCTTATTTTGTTATTTTCCTATAATATATCTAATTCTCAACTTCTTTTTTGTTGCAATGTTTTCTAAATTTTTATGTGTTTCTCTTATGATTGTGCCAAAGGCTTCCCAATCATCCATGTGTCCCATCATACTTAATTTATTTTTGTTTAGCAGTATAGTCAAGCATAAATAATAAGGTTTTAATTTTTCACAAGGCACAACAGATTTGGGTATCTGAGTCTAAAAAGTTGAAAGTTTGATATAAATCCATTTTAATGTCCACCCATTTTGAGGGTCCCTTATTAATTTATTGATGCATATACAAAGTTTTTGTATATGTGTTGAGGCTCAAATAAAATGATTTTGTTGAAAGGCATTTCTTGATTTCTCTTTTTGTGGTCCATATTTTTTCATAGTTCTCAATATATATTCAAGGTTTCATTATTATGAAATATCTATGTATTTCCTTAAAATAACCCTCTAACTTGATAAAAATTATCTTCAGTAAGATAATAAAATATTTAAAATTATGAATAACATTTTTATGGGCATTGCACCAGCTTATGGTAGTGATATTCTTTATGTCATCAACTTATTGCATCTGTATTTGTTCCTATGGAAATACATTTATCATATATTGGAGGTAATCTTATAAATTTACGATTAAAATAAATTTGGATATTTTTTCATGAAAAGATCACTCAATATGATATACTTATCCTCTCTAATGTTGTATCATTCAATGAAAAAAAATTATTTCCAAGGGATTGCAATTTCCTCATGTGGTATACTTTTCTGATAATTGTCTACAATTCTCCATACATTCAAGCCTCAATATCATCATAATAATTTGTTTATACTACCTCATACTTATCCCTTATCATTGAGTTCATGATGATCATCATGTTTTATGATTTTATTTAGTTTGTATACACTATAGAGTTCATCAAAACCACTTCCTTTATCATTCAACCTTAATTCATCTAACAATGCAACCCCCATACCTATTCTTGATGGAAAATGGACTACAAATCCATTCCCTTAAAATGTAATCTCATCTTCCTTAGAATTCAATATGACATTATAGTCTATGAACCATTATATGTTTAATAAGGTTAGGTATCCTATATCATACATGTCAATAAATTCAAAGTTCACATTTCTTTTTATACCCACTAAATTAACTTGGACATATCTTAGGTTCCCTATTGGTGAGTGCAATATGCCATCAACCATATTGATGTCATATATTACTAAATGTATTTTTGGTTTACCCAATACTTCCCATGTACTTTTGCTTAAGACATTTATGTCTATTCTGAGGTCCAATAATGTCTTCTTAACTTCATGGCTATTTGTTTTACACCTAGTAAGATTGTTATTTTCTTCCACTTCCTATTTGTTTTGAACACATTATTTTTAATTTTGTTCTAATTTTTATCAAAAAAATTGAATCAATGTTCCTTTTTTTCCATTTTTTATAGAATTACATTAATTAATTTATTAAATCTTGGTTTTTTATTAATTTCAACATTCTTTTTAAGTTTCCAATCTCATCCTCATCAAAGTAGGTGAATTTAAGTTTATCTTTGTCCTATTAATCTTGTATAATAATTATAATTTTATCCATTATCCATTAATGTTCATGCATATTATTTAATTCCTTATAGCTATTTGTTTCTTATTCATCTTCAAAATTTGTAATTTTCTCCCTTTCCTTCCCTATTTTTACTTCACTTTGAGTGGTTACCACCAATCAGGGTTTTGAGTATCAATGGTAAGATTAAGGTGTTTCTTCTAGGGAATATCCTTATATTATTTTAGTGTTTCTCAACACTCTCTTATTTTTTTTAGAAATGGATATTCATTTAGGTGGACTTTCCCCTCCCTCTATAATTTTGTTATCTCATTCATGGTGTACCTCATTGTATTGTCCTTTTGTTTCATGACACTTTGTGAGTTTATTTAAATGTTTTTTTTCGATTTCATGGAGGGGATTATACCAATTCATCATTATTAGTACCTCTATTATTATAAAATTATGTTACCTAAGGGTAAGATAATTAATTTGAGTTACTTTATCATCATAGAATCCACTTTCTACCTATGGTTCTTCCATGTGATTTATCACAATTATAACATGTTAGAGGTGGTCTATCATAGATATATCCTTTGTTATATCCTTTATTATATCTATTGGTATACCCTATCCCACTTTTATAATTTCATCAAACTCCATGGTATCCACCTTTGTATCCTTCATGACCTCCTCCTCTATACCCACTTTGGTGGTTGTAATATTGAGGCTAGTTTTTTATGATGGTAATTCTTGTAGTGCTTGATGAATTTGATATTCATATCTACGGTGAAGTATGTTAGGGTTATTCATCTAAAATTGTGATGATGGCATCTATTTTACTACTACTACTTGGTTTTTTTTGTTGTCATGTATGTTCATAATTGCACCATGTTCATAGAATGTATGACTGTACTATTTAAAGGATCCATAAGTGGTGAAATACATTAAGTGATTTATGGGTGGATCGACATTCATCATCAAACATTACTACTATGGGTGTTGAACATATGTTAAATAAAATCCCTAGTAACTTCTATTCTCGTAAATTGGTTTTTCAATGGGACAGACATACCCATAGGTTTCCATGATGCTCTTATTATTGTAGCTCTTCTTTCCATTTCCTGGTGGGGAAATTATTTCCATGAGTTTCCTTTCACACAATAAATATTATACCATATCCTATCCTTTGGTGGGTTATTATTGACTTTTGGTGAGTTAACTTCTTCATCCTTCATCACAATCTCTTGTTTTAGTTGTAGCTATTCTAATTCTTGTGGTAGTATTTCCACATTATCTTTTAATGATAAATTTGATTCACATCTCCAAAATTGGGCTTGTAGGTGTGATTCCATCTCAAACATTTTTGTAAATGTGTTATATATTTTCAAGTCCATGTTATCTCACACATATGGTATTAATATAGAAATAGACCATTCATTCATTGTTTCTCATTTAATGGTTCCTCTAATTTTATTACTATTGATTTGAATCTTTGATCATACTCATTCATTATTTTTTTATTTTTGTATAAACTCTCTCATCTTACTAAAACTTTCATTAGGAATGTTAGGATAATGGAAGTCTCCTTTGAAGGTTTTTTGGTATGTTTGTCCATGTACTTATATGTCTGGAATAGGTTTTTATGTACCATTTGAGGGAATCATCCTTGACTGTTCTAAAAAATATAAATGCATTACTCTCTCATAAATAATATTATGAATCCACTAATATGAATCCAATACAAATAAATGTTCCTCAACATCCTTAGTATTTTTTGAACAGTGGTAGATTAATTCTATTTTATAATAATAATGTCATGTTAGGTTATGTGTGGATGTTACTACTAGTACTAATACTACTACCATTTCAATTTATCAATGCACTAGTCCTTGAAGTAATGTTAGAGATTCTCTACTTAATATCCTTTTGTTGTTTAAACATATTCCTAATACAACCTTTATCTCTTCTTAAATATTTGTGAAAGTATTTCCTACCAAATACTTCTACTTGATTTTATAGAAACTCTCTTATGCTTTATAATTCTTTACTGAAACATTTTTAGATACTTTTTACTTCTTCTCCTATCTATACTTCTCTTTGTCAAATATATATATATATATATATATATATATATATATATATATATATATATATATATATATATATATATATATATATATATATATATATATATATATATATATATATATATATATATGGTCATGTCTATTATGAACTAGCACATGAGATGGTGTTTAGTCCAAAGGGTTCATTTACTCATGGGTCATATTGCAATTAGGGTTTTGAGTGGGTATATCAATTAGAGTATTCTCTTCATAATATTTTGTCTCTATATTTTCTTCTTCTCCAGTGTTTTCATTAACTAATATATCTTACCTCAATAAAACTTCCTCTTGATCTCTATCTTGTACTTATCTAATATTATTTCTAACATTTATTTCTAAATCACTTTCTTCCCTAAGGTTGCTGTCACTTCCAACATCTATTTACTCTTCTATTCTCTCCCTATGTATTGTTTCTTCTTTAATATCTTATCTCATACTCCCTTATTAATTTTTTAAAATTCATCTTGGTTATAATATATACCTAATTTATCCTATTTTAATAGTATCTTATTCATCTCTTCTCTTACTAATTTCTAGGCCTCATCCACTATGGGAAGAAATACTCACCATTGGTTGGTCTTCCGCAACTAGGTTTCAAAGACTTTAGGGGATCCCACCAATACAAATAATTTTGATAATCCTTGCAACATATCATTCATGACATATTGTGGTGTGTGGTACAATATCTATTCTATTCAATTCATTTCACTTGATTCATCTACGTATTCTAGTAGTACTAATTCTATTTTATCTAATTTTTTCAAAGGGATAACATTCAAATTTTTAATATGGTGATCTCTATTAGTCAAGGTAAAATTTGTTTCATCTATTGTTTTAGTTCACCTTAACAGTCTCTCTTCTCTCTATTTATTCTTATTTATCTCCTAGCTTCTAACTTAAATATTTTTTTCTCAATATGTTTATCATCTCTTCATTCACCATTTTCTTATTTTCTAATCTCTTTGATTTACTCTCTCGATAATATATTTACATTTCTTATATAACTTATTCTTAATTTGACACATATCTTAATATCCACCTACATCTTATTTACCCTAACCCAACTATTTATGCCAAATATTATGATAAGTCATATACTTTGAGGATCCCGCTTCTTTCCACACTCCATCCTTAGGTTCCTATCCCATGAAATAACTATTTCCCTTCCCTTACTAACCCTCTATCCATAAAAATATTGTGAATTAAGAGTGATACCCTACTAAAAATGTGTTATCTTTAACCTTTAACAAGCTCAACTTTATTGGCATCAAAACTTGTCCAACCTTGAATAGCCCAAACTATTAAAAATGAATTGAGTGTTATCTATAACTAATAATCAATAACTCACGTCCAAAGTGTGTCAAGATGTTTGAGTGCTTAAATATTTTTTATAGTCCACTTTTTCGGTTTCTTAATGCAAAATTTGGAACCTTATGTATACTTAGACTATCTTACTATCCAAGGCCATAGAATTTATGCAAATATGACCTAAAATTATTATGTTGTGATCTTAATAAGGATGTATTTACTTCTTGTAAGGACTAACCAACTCATTTGGTTTCCAAGTGGATTTTTTGGAGTGTTTATTCCCACTAGTAATTGATCTTTATTAATGTTGTCATCTAAAAATACAATGTATACCTTCCTCTTAATATTATTTAATTGAATTCCATGCAAAATCAAGAAATGTTGACATAAAATATATAGCTTTGGTTACATATGTTTATGTGATTCAAGTTAAGCTTCAGTTAAAACTAATGTGGTATAGAGGATACTATTGTAAGGGTATATGTATATTATGAATTAATAAAATAAAATAAGTGTGCCCATTCACACTAATTACATAGTTATTTCTTACTCTTAACTCTCTTTATTCATTTAAATATAATAAGAACAACTGTTATAGTTCTGTAGATATGTATATTCTATATCACCTTACTCTATACTCTATTATCACTATTTTCTAAGATATTATAAGTATTACTATAATATGTAATATTATCTTACTTATATTATCACTCTTTAAATGTCTCTATGCTATATTTATAATATTAAAATGTTTTGGTATAAATACTGACTAACTACCTTTACAACTTAGTGGTCATTTTTTTGTAGACATGCCTTTTATTCTTGCATGTCATCCTATGTTACTGGAAGGATCCAATCCTTACCATTTTACCCAAGTCGATAAAATCATTTGTCCTGTTAGCCTAGAGATGTGATATATTAGAGCTAGAGGTTCTGTAGTGTTCCTAAGTTGATCATAAGTGTTAAATCATCATACCATTAATGTGCAATATAATCATTGTAGGATAAGTGTCATGGATGTAAATATTAAGATAAATAATAAGTCAAAGGTTGAATAAAAAAATTCTACAGGCTAAAAAAATTGTCTATACAAGGGCATATGTATAAATATGTATACAAATGTGTCAAGATAGAATAATTAAGAGAACAAGTGTGATAAAAAAACATGAAGAAGCTATGTATAATAAGTTATACTACTACTTGTCAAATATCTTAGTAAGAGGATGAACACATGTATGTTTTATATCATACATGTCACAATCATTTGGAATGTTTCCATGTTAATCTTGTATTTTAGACATTTCATTCCAATCACTCTATATAGTTATAGTAAGATATATGTAACTTGCAACTTTGATATGATTACATTCATTATTTTTCTTGAGTTTTATTTAAAGAGATGTTTTCATTTTTATTTTATTTCTTTGTAGATGCTTCCTATCTTGAAATGGTAATAATCACACATTAATGATCAAATATAATATAGTCACTATTTTTACCAAGTATGGCACCCATTGTTATTAGCCATGATCTTCCTAGGATTGTATTGTAATGTGCTAAATTTGCATCAATGTGAAAAACAAATTGAACATGTTTTGAGACCAAATGTTACTTGTAACTTGAAAAATTTAATGCAATGATTGAGTTCAATAATATTTATCAAATATTGAATATCATATTTGAGATATTTGATAAATGTCGTGCTACATATATTGATTTTATGAAAATATTTAATCTCAACATTGGTAATGAGGAATGATTTTTAATTATCTTATTTGAAACCCTTATTATGACATTATAATTTTTTGATATATATTTATTTTGAAATTACTTCTTAATAAACCCTTTCTTATGAAGATTTCTTGTTTAGCTTGCATTTATTTTTGCAACCAATTTTTTTAAACTTCATTTTTTTAGATTCTCTTTTAGTAAGTTCTCTTGTTGTAACTTTTGCAACCTTTCTTGTCCCATTTTTATATCATGACTACTTTTTTTGATGCATTTTATTTTACCATTGAGAAATTACTTGATGATGATCTATTTGATACTGGTTGGCACTTTGATATATTTCTATAGTTATTAATTTTGATTCAAATGCTATAATATTCATATCATTAATTACTTGATATGATTCATCACCATTTCAGATGATTATTGAAATGGAGGTATTTTGAATGCATTATAAATGTTTTATTTTATATATTGTTCCATTTATAATTTAATTTATTATTTGAATATTTGTACATTATTCATATTTTGCTAATGTCTTATTTTGTGGCCATAGGAATAGGTTAATGATCTAGGTTTTGCAGTGCATTTAGATATATTTGGAACAAGGAGGTATTGGAGAGTTATAATAGATTTCAACAACTATTCTAAGCCATGTTTATATTCTAGAAATTTGTTTGTTCTTAGGTCTATATTAATGTTTCTTGTTTGTAATTTTTGTTTAACTCTTTATTAATTTTGTTTCATTATGAGCAAACTTTATCTAGGACTAACATAAATATGTTTGAAGTATTATTATTTGGTTTTTATATTGACTATTTTAGATAGTTTGCTTGATTTCTATCATGAGATAAGTTTTCTTTATTTCATAAGCAATGTCTTTGACTTCATTCTTATTACCTTGTTTTATGTTTTCAGATTCATTTTGTAAGTCTTATTATTAGCTTGACCTAATCTTGGTGTTGAAAGTTTGTTTTTGCTTTTGAAAATGGTGGTTACTTTATTTATTGGTTATGGTAAGCCCTTAGGATAATTTTATTTGAAAGGGGTCTATGTGTTTGAATGGAGTCATTGCCCATAGAATGGGGTTATGACTAGACCCATGGCATGTTAATTAGTTTGTATAAGTTGTGAGGGGAGTTGATCTTGGGTAAAGATTAGGTGATGATGGAATGACCTTCAAAGTCATATTTCATTGATTAGGTCCTTTTTGGCCTTTGGTGTTTAATTTTGTTTTGATGGAGCTTGACCCAATACTAGGTTGATTATAAATGGTTTTTTCCATGAAAATCATAGGAGTTTGACATAGAGTTGAACTAGTCTACAAGGTTGTTTGACCATTTTGTCAGTTGCATTTTCTCTGAGACTAAATTTTATTATGGGGGAAATGATGTTTTGATGTCAGCCCATGATCTCATTCCTTTGCAGATAGAAGTAGATGGTGGTGGTTTTTGGTGGAAAATATATGAGCTCATTTATGCTTCAAATGGGTACCATGAGAGACAAAAGATAAATGGGGAAGAAGGGAAGTTATACATCGCATAATTTTCTACATTATAGGTGATAACATAAGTATGTTTTCCTTGTTGGTTTTTTTTAGTGAAGTAAAGCTTGTATTAGCTTAGGTTTTTCATGGTACGTATAATGTGAAGTATATGAATTCATAATGGACCTACATTACATTTTTATAGCCATTTTCTAGCATGGTTGTATTCGGTGTTTTTTATTGACTTGATATATCCCTATTATAGCATGACCATGTTGGGTTTTTATGGTATTAATTAATTTTATTAAACATAGCTTGATTTGGTCGTGTGAGCTTAAATATTATTATTCTTTGCTAAGTTCATTTTTTCCAACTTTTGTGGAACTAATTTCAAGTATACTTGTAACTTGTTGCAATAACTTGTTATGTTTTGAGTTGTTATGTTCACTGATTTAATTGAGTTGGTTGTGTTACTCATTTTGTGTTTATGACTGTGGGTCTTTATTTTATAAGTCAAGGGTTTCAATTTTGGAAATGGCTATAAATACCATTGTTCTTAATCTTTTCATAGGATAAATACTTACTTTTCAAGTGGAAATTTTATGGTATTCAATTTGGGTTATTGGTAATAATTATATTCATTCTTTTGAATTTGTTATAATATGAAAATCACTAGATTCAAGTTCACATTAACCAATTATAGTAAATAAAGTTTTATTTGGATGATTAGTTCATTTTGTTTGAACTATGATTTTTATAGATGAAACATTCATTAGTTGAATGTTATTTTTAGTTAGTAATAGTGTGATTAATTCTTTAAATCTTAGTTGATATTATTGGCAATGAAATATTTTATGACTGTGTTGTTGTTTTCTTTTGGAACATTGTGTGATTTATTTGATTGGTTTAATAATAATTGGTTAGTTTATTTATAGGAGAAGTATGAATCACTTAAGATGTTTCTCAGATACACTTGATACTTGTATAATTTTTTTCAATTATTATGGAGTTGAATTTGATGTATTCACTACTATTTTTTTCATTAATCCATGAAGGTCAATATAGAAATCTACATGATTAATACTATCATCTCATGCTATCCATAAGTACTTTCCCTTTTAATGGATTTGTATTACTTTTTATATTTGAAATCAATTGGTTTTGATTTCATTTGGAATTTCTTAGTTCCTTAATGTTGATTGTTGACTATTATTTCCTTAGTCTTTTGAAGTTTCTCTTGTTGGCTCAAAATTTTGTTATCACTCCTCACACCTTCCTAAATCACCCTAGTTGCCTAACCCACCATCTAGATGATGGATGGGGTGGTTAGGGCCACCGATGGATGGGATAATTGAGATATAAGTGTGAGATTGTTCATTTGTTACTAAGGATTGTTGGTTTTTAAATCAAATTCATTTATTGACATTATATTCTTTGGCCTATTAGTGATTCATTTCACTTTTAGTTTAATGTTATATAATCATAATTGAAGTGGATATGAATTTGTATATAATCATCATGTTGTATGATTAATATTACAAACATGGTATATTTCATTAATTTAAATGAAATTTTGTTGATAAGTCTTTCATTATTCATAATATATGTCAAATTGACTTGTTGATACTGTGAATTCCATGTATGTTAAATAATAAATATGAGTGGGATATTGAAGTTAAAATAGTGGCTTGATTAACTGATTTAACACATATTAATTTTGGGTCAAGTTAATTTCATAAACTTTACCTACTACATTTATGGAGTATGAATCTTTGTATTTTCTCTTTCTAAAATGGTTAGTAAGACCATTTGACTATATTAATGATTAGTAGTGTTTGAAGTAAAATTGGGTAGGTTTTCTAGCAAGGATGCTATCATTAAAAGTTTACATTACTCATATGGGTAGTTGCTTTGTGTTTAAATGGTTTTCACTTAATTTTATATAAAAAATTAATTTATAAAGGAATGGGAATTATAATTAATCTCAACATATTTATTTTATATAAATACTTTACTATTATAACAAGTTTATGATTCATTTTAAAATTACTGTTGTAGTAATGGAAATATGTTATACTTATTTGATTTAGTTCAAATCATTCTTGGAATGTGAATTAAATAGATAATTGTTATTATTCCTCTTTATTTATATATTATGATGTAAATGACTAAATTTCCTTATCTAGAATAAAAATAACAAGGAAGTTAAAGGAATTGGTAGTTTGTTCTGGGAAGCTTTTCCATTTGATTCTATTATGACTTAATTAACTAATAAATATTTAACAATGTCTTTACCTTATCAAAGAATTTAATCCTTGACACATCATTGGATGGGACTACATGAGTAGATACATTGTTGATTATGTTTTATGCTTTAACCCATAGTAAAATGTTTTGGATATTGATTATGATGTGTAAGCTTGAGCTTAAAGCGATGTAAAGACTTGCAAAATTTGATAATTATCATCATGTAAAAGCTCAATAAGCATGGTTATTGAACATCAAATAAAGGTTATGAATTTATTTATTTTCATTACAAAGGAAGATTAATGAAATATAGTTTCCATTTTCTTCATGTTATAATTTATAGTGTTATTTCTATAAGAAAATTATTGACCACATGACAAGTGAGTATTTACTATATCACATGTGAAGGAAGGTCAATTTATATTTATCATTGAATTTATTATATTCTTATTAATTTAATGAGTGGTGATATATCTGATCATGTTCTAGTAACATGACCACCCTTCATGTGCCAATGTTTATTACCATGAAAATGAAAATATTACCCTAATTTTAATGGAAGTAGACTCAATTAAAATTGAGTTGGGAAAATAAGAAAAATATAATTGATTTGTGTAGTTAGTGTTGGTATGTTGAGAAAATTAATTAGTGCCATGAATCTAGAGATGGAGCTCATATTTGATGATCTGGCTAGGTATTAGTAGTTGAATTACTTAATTTAGTTGCAGTCTGTAATGTAATTCTTAAACATTTGCATATCTTAGGTTACTTTGGAAATGATATGATTGGATACTAATAAATAATTATATGATAACCCAAGCTTGACTTATATATCTTTTTTATAAATATAATCTTGATGGGAGAATTTTATTTATACAAATATTCTAATGTATACTTACATTGATGATTGTTCACATAATTACTTTTAATAGTATTTAATGGCCAAATCTTGAGTTAGATATTTGCATTGCTTGCATTAGTATTTTTAGCTTCAAGATTTGTTTAACAATCTAAACCTTGACCTAGATTTTATTAGTAAGGATGAGGTACTTGAGCAAAGTTAAGGATTCTTAATTGGTCCTATTAGGAAGACCTTAGTGGCGTATTCAGATTGGATTTTATGAGTGTATATTATTATACTAATACATCCCAAGATGCATATAAATCTAGAATGATATTCTTCCTTATAGAATCATATAAGGGTGTTTATCCTTACTTAAGTAGACGTAGTCAACTTAATATAATTATGGTCATATCACGATACTATATGATTGTTTTGTTATGATCATTTTTCAAGAAAGATGCCTTAGACACAAGTTGATCTTAGTATTTATTTTTGAAATTTATTGGGTCATTTCATTTTGGTATCAAAGCCTATATTTCTTCTCTAGGGAACTTTGGGAAATCACTTTTTATTCTGAATTCTACCTAAATTATTGTTCCATGATGCCTCAAGATGGTTAGAACAAGTTATAGTGGTGTTATCAATAATCACAATTGGGGCAATGACAACCTAGGTAGTAGTAGAGGTAGATGCCATGGGGCCTAAAATCATAACCAAGTTAGAGAGGAATCTCCCATTGGTAATGCTAGTAGTATTAATGAGGAACATAATGCTAATATCATTGGGGTTAATCTAGTTTACAATCATGAAGAAGCTCTCAATGGGATTTTAATATCTTTGAATGTTTTATAAAAAAACTAGATTAAGTAACCTTCAGGGTATTTCCCAAGAATATATGCCTAGATTAGATGATGGATAAGGAGGTGAAAAAGTAATTCAAGAATTACCTTTAACATTAGTTGAATTGATTATCAAGGAACTAAAAAATATTCTACCACCTACCTTTTTAGGTGTTTATTCTGGTGATGTAGTTGATGCATGATTGGTAAACTTGTAGAAGTAATTTAACTTGCATAACATGACCTCTAATTTGAAAGTTAGGGTGGTAGTTTATCAACTAGTTTGTATTCTTTTGGTAGAACCATCTCTATGTTTTAGAAAGATATTAGTCCATGGCACTTACATGGCCTATTTTTGAGAGGAAGTTCCAAATAATGTATTTGAGTGCCAATTTTAAGGAACAAAAGATAACTTATTTCTAGTTGTTGAAGAAAGAAAATATGTATGTATCTGAGTAGGAAAATAAGTTTTTGAATCTACTACATCATGTGATTTATATGTTGTAATTAAATTAATTATATTATTTAAAATAATACAATAAAATTAATAATAGAATAGGTATATCCACACAAAAATATTGGCAAAAGAGAAATATACTTTAATATTATGATTGAGCCATTTCAAAGGGGCAACCTCCATAATAATGAAGTAGGAATAAAATTTGCAATATGATATAAAATACTAACCACTACCTCATTTATATACTCTAATTAGGCATGGTTATTCCATATCCCAACATACTAAGAACATTAATAAATTCAATAAGATAATATGAAGGTATGTAAGCCACAAGTTGGCCACACATACCCCTTGACAAACTATAGGTTGAGGGTATAATATATACTTACCATTTGGAATAATTTTGTCCTTAATGTTGAATCAAGATAGGATGTTTATATAGGAATAATTCATACCTCCATGTTTCATATTTATAATGTAGGTTCTTCTATTTTGTCAAATACTCCATAACTACTCTAGTCTTCAGTTACTTAGTGCATGTGTGAAGGATATCTTCAAGATCTAAAATGACTCAGACTTATTCATCCAATTCTAGTAACTTAGTCTGAGTGTATACTCTATGTATAATTACCTTATTAAATAAAGATACATGGAAAACCATTTATATATGAGTGGATAGGGGAAATTCTAGTTTGTAAGCCACACTACCAATCTTATATAAGATGTGATAAAGGCCATAATACTTAAGTGATAACTTGTTATCCCATTTTAATTATATATATATATATATATATATATATATATATATATATATATATATATATATATATATATATATATATATAGACACACACACACACACACACACACCCAATCATCTATGTCAAAATTCCATTCACTATGGTGTTGATTTGATTGTTGCTTCATTCTATTTTGTTCCATTGCTAAATTATCTTACAAACTAACTAGTACCTCTTGTTGATGGTGAATATGTTCTTGAACAACTCGTACCTTGGGATGCACTATCAAGGAGGAAGTGATGGATGGGAGATGGTATCCATATAACTATACAAAGGGATATATTTTTAAATAAGTGTGAAAAGAAGTGTTATACCACCATTTCGCATGTGGCAACCAATGAACCTATTTGTCTTGTTTGTTAGAAATAAAATAATGAAGATACCATTATAGAAATTTATTTTTTACATATATTTGTCCATAAAATTGAGTATTATAGGATGAGATATTATTCAACTTGGTGCCCAAACATGCAAATATTCTAGTCTAAAAATTACTAGTAAATATGGTATATCAGTCACTTACAATGATCTTTGGAGTACCATGTAATTTATAAATTATATTGAGAAAATAAAAAAGATGATATACTAGAAACACATGGCTATGATAAGGAAAAAAAATTAACATACTTTGTGAGTCAATCCATAAATACCATAATAACATATTTACCCTCAGACCATGGTAGCCTAGTAATGAAATCCATGAAAACCTCCTTACAATGCTAGCCAAAAATGCGTAAAGGTTGAAAATACCTAGGATATTAATGGTTTCACCTTTATTCTATTTACATACCATGCATTCAACCACATATTTCTAGACATCTGCCTTGAGTCCTTCTAAAAAATAATCTTTCTTGATTTTATGATATGTTTTCAAAAATATTGAGTGATCTCCTAGTGGAGATGCACAAAGTTCCTAAAGGATATTATATTTAAGGATAGAATTATTATAGAGGTATAATCTATATACATTGAAAATTGAAGATGATCTATAAATCAATCCAAGATCAGAGAAGATAAATCAAACTATCCATTCTGCTTGTTGGTACATTTGGATAATTGAGGTCATGACCAATATGGATATACTAGACCTAACTAAGAGGTATCTTACCACATAATATCACTAGAGAGGGTTACAAATCCTTTAATTGATAAATACCACATAATAACCCTATCTAGGTCCTATGGTTTCTAACAAAGTAAAGTAAATCTAATCTAGTGTTCACCAAAGCTTGTGGCACAAATGAGGGATAATAAATGTAAATAATAAATATGTAAATCAAAACTCTAATCAAGTAAATGTAGATGTAATCCAAATAATGGATAGATAAATACATTCATAATCCATTACATATGTAATTATATCTATAAAAATAGAGGAATAAGAGTTAGGAACACTTACCTTGAAGATGAACCTATTGAGGCTCAATCTCTCCCTTGGTCAATGGTGCTTTGGAATAGGTTGTTTTGGTTTGTAAGGATCACACATATAGGTCATATTGAGGCTAAAACCCTTCTCTTATACATATAAGATAGTTACACAAGATAATATTCTCCTCCAAGTGTAAATACTAAGCAATGATTCCTCAAGTAGAATGGTGGAAGAGTATATCAAAAAGAAGTGAAAATGAATTATTCTCTCTATTGGAAATGAGGTGAAGAATGTGTATATATAACTAAATATAACCCTAAACCCTTATGGACATTTAGTTGACACACTTGGCCTAGTTAACCAAGTTGTTTATAAAATAGAGAATTTAGGCCTTCAACTAAGTTGAGTGGGCTAACTTAGTCTTATAATGTGCTTAATTCCTATAACTAAGCTGACCCATTCAATTGTGTTTGGTAATTGGTCAAAAGGGGTTTTGGCTTAGGTAGGGACTATTTTAGGTGGTAAAGTTTAGATGACCATGTAAGTGAGGTGTCTAATCTTAAGTAAATGTATAAGATGGATTTGTGTTGGTTGTAAGTAGTGGTATATGGAGAAATAATCTTATGAAGCACCAATGGTCTACCCACCTCTTTCTTGGTATACCCTTTAAGGCATACACTCAGATAAATTGAGACTCAAAAGGTTAATGCAAGAGAGAAAGCATTAGTAATTAATAAAGTTTAAAAATATTGTGTGTATACAACATATGCCCCACTCTATGCTCATCACGTGTGATGAAGTTGTAATAAGGGATGGTGCGTTGGAGAAATAACGCATCAACACACAATATTAATCAAAATAAATTATAGTATTTTAAAGCATAAAATAAATGAAAGTAAATAAATAAAATGAAATAACTAGAATAAATAAGTAATATATGTGTATCTTTACTTACCTTTATCACTAAATGGTTGTCTATTATGTTTGTAGTTTTGATCATGGAGGGAACAAATACTACTTTGGACAAACCCTAAGGATACAAAACTTAAAGAGAAAAAACAAATAAACGTAGGAAAGCAAAGATAATTAAAATGTGTAAGTATAATGTACTTGGAAATTTTGTAAGTTATGGTGATAAATGCTAAGTTAGGACCAAATGACCAAGTCAAAATTTAGAGTAAAAAAGGTAAATAAAAAATCCAAGGCTACTAAATGATCAAAAAAATATAACTTAAGTAATAAGGGTAACTAGCCAAATAAAACTAAGGATACATGAAGATGAAAATCTAACACCAATATGAAATTAGTAACAATCCTTACTTAGACAAAGATGGGAAATAAATAGTAAAATAACATTGATGAGTGAGAACAATAAAAAATCAATCATTAATGAAAAAAGTACATGAAAGGGAAATAACATTGGTGAGTGAGAAATAATCAATCCAAACTCACTCAGACACAGAAAGATTATAGAAATTAAAATAAACATTGGTCAGTGAGTAGTAACAATCCAAAATCACTCAAACAGAAAAAGTACATAAATATATAAATGGACTATTAAAATATGATCTAGATTACAAATTATACATAAGCTAATTGTGGACCATAATGAAACATTTTTTATGAAATTGGCTATAAATAGTAATAAATAATGAAATCCACAAACCTAACTTGGATTTGACTTATAATGATTGCGTAGATAGATCTGTGATACAAAACTAGCTGAAAATACCAATGAATTATGTCATAACTAAAAATAGGATTATATGATGTATTTGGATAGGGTGACACTAAATAGATAGGGGCACACTATGACCATTTATGTTGACTGTGGTCATATATTGGTTGACTGTGTGATTGATTTTTATATGTGAGCACTTGAGATTGTCTGAGAGGATCTACTGATAAATTACAAGTGTAAATATAATGGATAAAAGACTTGAAAAATTAAAACTCTAGCTCCTTCACAATAAATGAAATGTGTATGAAATACAAAGGGTGGGGGGATAAGGTAAGGGGGATAACCTAGTTATCCTCATAAAACTACACATAATTAAAGTGTTGCCTACATATCACAAAAAGTCCTTAGATTGATTGTAGTTTTCCCTCCTTGAGTGAGTGTGTGAATCTTAGAATTTTTAATATGAATGCAACTAGATAGATTGACTTGAATGCTTTAAAATGGGTGACTTGACTTGAAATAAAATAACTTAAGACTTGTCCTATGATTTTTAAAATAAATTAGAGTTGAAACTTGAAGGACTAATGCTCTTTGTTCAATGTGTTATAGAATCACCAATTAATTTATAGGTGATGCTTTGAGAAAAATTGACATGCTTACACATTTTTAATATTTATATTAACCTACCTTCATAAAAATGTAGGAGAGATAATATAGAGAGTTTCAAATTCAAAAATTTTCCATTGGAGCATGGGTTACAAAGTTGCACTAGTGGATAAGGTCTAGTTTTTGCCTTGTTTGCCTAGTGTGATCTAGGCCGATAAGGACATAAACTATTCTAATTTGGTTGGTAGGAACATATAAGAAAAATAAAGATGTCTAAATGATGTTTCTAATAATTATAAGATAATAAGTGGACTAGTGAAGGATCTTAGAGATATTTTTAAGTTATCAAAATGATGAATACACCAAGGTAAGGTTGTCAAGATTAAACATTGTCAAGAACTTAATGATTAAAATTGAGTGTCTACACTATGACTTATTTAAAATGTACAACTACACACACACACACACACACACACACACACACACACACACACACACACACACGTGTGTGTGTGTGTGTGTGTGTGTGTGTGTGTGTGTGTGTGTGTGTGTGTGTAAACACCTAAAAATGGCCACCGATAACCTCCAACTAGGGTTTTGGCCAATTTCCACCCAAATGCACAATTTGGCCCAAAAACACTAAACCGTGCTAAATGATGTGAAACTAACATATTCAAGTGCAAATTTTGGCCAAGGTATACCTAAATGGGGCAATGCAATTTATGGGCTAGCTAACTTTGATCAGTTCATTCTAAATTAAAATGTCAAATTTACACGTGGGTGCTCTAGATTTCTCTTGCCTATCAAATCTTTTACATAAGACATTTGCCTTTGTTATTTGTTATTGGTAACTTCTTAAAAGGTAATATAGTTTCAACACATCTGAAAACACCTTCCAATTCTAATCCATTCAAATTTTGGACCAATAACAAGGCATTCTGATCAATTTGGGTAATTTGTGCACAAAGTGTTTAATTCTGCTTAAGAGCTAATCAACCCAAATCAAGGCCTAATAAAAAATTCCATGGAAACTTGTTGAATACTTATTTTTGAAAATGAATATAGAATTTTTGCATCATTAGGTGACCTCATTTCTTGGGAAGACATCCCTAGGTCATAAATGCCACAAATATCAGGATTCATGCCCTCCATGCCTCATCAATGCCTTCCGTGATGTGCTCCATGCCTTTTAATTGCCCCTTCTTCTAATGTCATGATGAGAATAATTACAAACATAATTTTAAAAATTGAATTAATCCTCAACCACACATCTCAATCTTTAGATATATGGTTGAGGGTGATTCTAATCAAATCCAAAAACCTATGAATAGGAGACCTCACAACATCATTTCTAAGTTTTTTTGATGCAAAGTTATAATTCCAAATTGGTTACAAAAGCTTCAAGCAACTAGTGTTACAATGCCAAATTGATTCCAATCCAAACCAAGCCAAGCCAAGCCACAAGCTAAAGGTTCCAAGGAGAGATGGAGGCAACCAAGATTCCATTGCTAAGGACTTCATGAGCACAAGCTGAGCAAGCCACTACTACAAAGGTATTTGGAGCATCCAAGGAAGGTGAAGGAACTCTTGTATTTGATTCCTTATTTTTTAGTTGTGTTTATCATTAAATTTTGTTAAATAATCACTCCCTAGTGTTTATTCCTAGAGATGTTATGTTATTAGTGTGTTTATTTCATTTTGTTTTCATTTTGGAACTAACACCATACTAACCATCCTCTCTTGAGTCAAATTCCTAGTTCAAAATATGGCATGCCCAGTGGGACTAGATGCATATTACACATGAAGGAAATCAATTTTTAACTCTAAAATATTTATTTGAGCCTTTAAAACTCTTACAAATTGATTTTCTAACTTTATTTTGCCATTTTTGCTTGCCATGGTTTTACACAGTAACCGATGTCGATATGAAATACTGACATCAGTTACATGACTTAACTAACATTGGTCAACAAAACTTACATCAGTTAGATATCAGTTAGCCAGAGTAACTGACATCAATGGGAATAACTAACATTGGTCACTGTGTTTTTCTAACAATATAGACCTAAAAGCTACTTTTTCAAAGTTCATTGTTTCAAGCTATAAAGAGCTTTAAAGCTAAAGGACATGCTAACAATTTTACTACAATACCAAGCTTGATAATTGCTTAAAACATGTTTAAATCACTTTTGCATGCTTAAAAATCAATTATGAATTTTGGTTTGGGGTATTTAACAAAGAATTTAGATGTTTTTGGTGAATGTTTTCAAAGTTTGCAACTAAGACCAAGGGATCAAATGAACACCACTTCATTTTCATTTGGGATTAAAAATGAACTCATCTTTCCAAGATTTTTGTCTTCAATAGTTTCTTGACCTAATCTTTGTTTGGTAAAAAGAGGAATGTTACATGTATGCTCTTCTATTTGTTCCCTATAGGGAACCCTTGGAATCAAAAGTGCCATTCCTATTTCAAGTAGCCTAGTATAAGGCTTAGAAAGAAATTCATCTAAAGCACTCCCCAAAAACTCATAATAGTTTGGGTGACCTTGAAACAACCCTAAATTATTTCTACTTTCATGCTTTATTTATTTATGCATCTTGGCTTGTGAGGGGGGCATCATTACCTCCCGCGAGTTCTTTAGGGAAGCTTTAACCTGGGGTTTCACCTCTTGATATTTACTTCACTTACTCCTTTGGAGTTACACATAGAATGTATCTACATTTGGACTAGACCTTTTTAAAACTAGCCAATACTGTGGTCACCCAATTTTTGTTCTTTTATTTTGCATTGTTTGATGTGAAAGTCATTGTGTAATTAATTCCCCTAGAATGATCAAAACCTTGCTAGTTTTAGTCAACCCCATTTTACCATACCCTTGCTAGGATTTGGATGATTATGCTTAGTATATTTTTGGATCATTTTCTCATTTGGTATGTTTTAAGACCAAAACATGTTTTTTTTCTTCATAAAGCTATGTCAAAACTAATTTATTTACACATCACTCTTTTGTCTAAAGAGGCATTATGCTGGTCATTTTACACCACATGTGTGCCTTGAAATTTATTAAACTTATTTGTGTGTGTGTCATTTGAGTTATAAAGGGTAGTGTTATGCTACCCAAATCATGATAAAAACCATGTTGCGTTTGAGTCTTTGAAACATAGTATTGACCACATCATTCGATCATGCTTACATTGTTAAGATGCTATATTTATTTCAAGACTAGTTAAACTTGCACAAAAAACCATTTATTTCAAACCATGTCATGTATACCATTTAGACCTTTGTATTATGCTATCATGCTGTCAAATTTTGTCTAGCCTGTTTGGTCAAATCCTAGTTTTCAAACGTTTAAGTTTATAATTAGCCTTGTTAAGCTTGATTCCAAACATTAATTGATTTATATTTAGGCCTTAATTCATGGGGTTGATACATAGATCTTTCTCTTTTGGGTTGCATAAATTCAGTTAATTAATTACCCAAATTTGAAAACTATTGATGGTTTATTTATTTAGAGCCTATCCTCATCATTATTTATGCCTTTGTTTAGGAGAACACAACATTTCTCAAAGAACCTTTTGTCTTCTACCTTATGTCAACTGATTGTGTTTATGTTTGATTTTGTGTGCCAGGTCTATGTTAGAGTTGTTTCCAAACTTGTTAGAGTAAATCACATCAGCCTTTGTTTCAAGTCTAGCTTTTGACATCGTTTGGCCAAAAGTCCTAGCACATGCATGTTTGTTTGAGCCTAGATTTTAATTCAATGTTTGGACAAAAGACATAGCATCTCAACTTTTCCCTTTCCTAGTTTAAACCTTGTTTGGAACACTTTGACCTAGACCTTTGGCATGTTAGTTGTTATTCAAATTCTTGACCTTTTGTGTGTATGAAATTTGATGTTAGATGTTTGACGTTAGGCTGGTTGATACCAAGTCTTAGCACAAATAATTTTGGAGATAAAGCTCCACTTTCAGACCATATTGGAGATATATCTCCACCCCTTTTACCAAGTTAAACCAAGTTTGAACCATTTATCCTTTGGACATAATTTTTTAAAGTTTGTAGAACTCTAAGTTTTTTTATTTTCAGAGCTTTCATCATTTATGCAGATATGTATCACTACACTTATGGTGGAGTCACTTACAATTTGACTTATGATAGAATGGCCACACAAAATGAATTTTATGGATTTTGTCAAGACCCCAATGATGCTAATATGGTTTGTGAGACAAATTTCTATCCACCTCAGATTAATCATTCATGGGAACAAAGTCATGAAACAACTTATGATCTAACTTGAGACATTGACTGGTATGAAGAGGCTTGTGGAGTGGACTTTAAATACCCAACTATAGATACTATTGTTTGGGATGTGAATCCATACCCTCTTTTCAAAAATTAGTACATAAAACACAATCAAGAACCAACTTATGATCTAACTCATGACTAGGATGATATGGTCTATGAGGAATATTTAGATGCTTTTACTTATGTAAGCAATCAAGTTTAATGATATCCTTTTGTTATGTAATCATCAACTACCCCTAACCTTCTTTTGGATTATGTGAGCTATCAATTTCTATTATACCTAAGGAATGCCATTTCTATACTAAGACCTCATCATTTGGTTTGTGTGATCAATCAAACTCCACAACACCCATTCATCATTCCAAGACCTAGTACTTTGGATTGTGTGATAAATCAAGCTCCACACTGCCCTATCATTGCCATATCAATACTTTATCCTTTGGTTCATGTGAGCAATCATGCTCCCTAAGGCCCTATCATTATCCAACCATAAGTCATTCCTCATCTAGTACCAATCCCAACTAAACGTCAACTGATCCAATCATTTAAAGACCAAGCTATGTTGAAAACTAGTATTTTTCAACTCATTGGAAACCAAGGCTAAGAGAACCAACAATCCAAGATGTTTCTATTGAATCAACCATTTTTGATAAGTTAGCCTATGATAAATTTCCTATTGATCCTATATCATTTATCAATGAGTCTCACTCTGATGAGCCAGTCTTTGCTAAGTCACTTCTTAATGATTATAACCACCTTTAGGAAAATCATTACCTTGACCATGTGCCTATTTTTAAAAATCCTCTTATTGACAAGATAGTCTCTAAGGAGTTGTCTCTTGACCTTTTTTCCATCCTAGAGGAGTCTCACATTGATAAACCAATTTTTGTAGATCCCATCATGTTGTTATAGGTTGTTACTTATCCAATACTAAATATTCAACAAGACACCATTATAATAGAGTACCCATCAGATGAAGAATCATAGTTAGAGTCAAGTTTTACTCTTAGACTAACATCAGATTTAGCATCAGAATCTGAATTTGAATCAACATCAGATTTAGATTCCCTTGAGTTAGAATCAAATTCAAATGAAGAATATGTTCATAGATTTTACAACATTGGTTACGAATGCCTCGCAGATCAATTTGAATACATTTGTGATCCTTCTTTGGTTTTTAAGGATGAGTACTTTAGCTTTGACACAATTTATCCTAGTATATTCTATGAGGATTATGTAGCCTCTCCCCATTTCATTACCATTCTACAAGCCATTTCCATCAACCAAAATAGCCATATTATTGACATTTCATCTCCCACAAGTGTTGATTAAGACTGGCAAAATCACACTTTATTGAAATGCATCCATGGAAACATAGCAGTTGAAGAAGAGGAGGCCAAGATAACATTCATGTAGTAGAAGAACACTCTCCTAGTGAAACCTTTTCGAAGGTGTTAGGGGACAATCCAAGTTAGAGCTTAGCATCTTTTAGTGAAACTTTTTTGGAAGCACTAGGAGATAGTCAAAGTCAAAAGTTGACCTTCCTTAGTAAAACATTTTTGAAGGTGCTATGGGACAATCAAGACAACTTCATTGGTGAAAACCTCATTGAGGAACCAATGGCTGAGCATAAAAGATCTTCATTGCTTCCAAATTACGTGTCCTCTCGAGAGAACAATCCAAAATTCAATCTATATCCTAATTAGATGGTAGTTCTTCTATTAGCCTAAGTTAGCTACCATCTAACTTAGCATCTAATTACGTGTGACTAAAATTCATGATCCTGATTTGTTTCCCCACCATTCCACATTCCATTATGATCTACCATTCTATTTCACAATCAAACCTACCATCCATTATTTGTCCTTGTTTACCATCCATGGTCACACTTTCCTTCATAGAGGCTACAAGGATACCTTGTCTTGACATATACATGAATAAAAATCAATGACTAATGAGGATCACAAAAGCATTCTTAGCAACCAAATATATAGGCCATTCTTGATAGAAAAACTATTTAGATGAGGTATGGGCTAGCAATTAACATGATCAAGTATTCTATTTGTATCATTTGTTGATTAAGATGTGCATCTCCCCATCAACAGAAAAAATAGAATCATATGTCATTTTCCATACCCAAGCCAAAAACATGTACCATACCATTTCATATTGCCATGCCATTGCCATTGTTACATATTATTTTTCCATTTTTGTGTATCATTCCATTTACCCCATCACTTGAGGCCAAACTCTCTTACCATTTTATACATCGTATCATTCCATTCCTATCTAGACCAAAACTATTTTTGTTCATCCTATCCAATCCTATTTTGATCTTGGTTCATTTGGTTCTCTCCACACCTTTTGTGAAGGATTCCAATAAAGTTTCAACAATCAATCATGTCCATGTTTTAATGACAGTCTATGAAAGTAGTGTGACAGTTGATCTAACAAGATATCGTTTATCCTATCAAGTTTGTTTATGTGAGCTTGATTATAACCACCTATGGGAAAATTAGTGTCTCACCAGTCTTACTACTAATTATAACCACCTATGGGAAAATTAATATCATTAACCTATGCCATTATGTCCTAGTTATAACCACCTATGGACAAACTAGGGGAAACACTTGTTTACCATGCATTGTCACATCACCTTGTCATTATTGTTTTCATTTAACTGGCCATTTGTTAGTTTTGAGAACTTTTTGGAACCTAATTGGTTTTTCCTCACCTTTTGTGTGGATGAAATTACTATGACTTGAGTTCATTTTAGGACTATGTGGGTCATACTCAATTCATGTTCAGGTCACCTCAGCCCTGCTTTCTATACACTCTCACCATTTTGTGAGCAACCTAATCCAAACTCTCTCATTATTTTGTGATCAAGTATCTTATCATTCTTGATCAAGTTAAGATATATCAAAAATGCCAAAAAACATTCATAATATTTCAAAATCTAAAAACACTTATCCTCAATCTACCTCATTAGGGCATTATCAATATTAGGATGCTTTCTTTTTCTTTTGTTTTCAAGATTTCTATTTGTTTTTTATTTCAAGTTGTTTGTCTATTTGTTTTTTTTTTGTTTGTTTGCTTGCTTGCTTGCCTATTTTTTTACTTTCAATATTGTTTCCTCGACTCTGTCTATATGCATTCATTGGGTGATTCTTCGATCACATTATTCTTGAGTCCATCCATATTCATATGTCAACATTATCATCATGGTTTTTTCATTGGTGCATTATTTTCAAGTATTTATTAGATCAGGAGTCAATCCTTATGCATATTTTGGCCAAATCTTCATGGTGTTCTATCATGAAGCCTACCATCACATGCTATAGAAAAAATTAGCTTCATGAAGGTCTACAATCAATGGAGCCACAAAAGTTTCTCCTTGGCACCTTAGTAAATCATCCCACCCACCTTGATCAATATAACTCAATTGACCATTCTATTTGTATCATTATTAATCAAAATGAGCATCTCCTCATTGACAAGTACAACTAAATCATTTCTAATGATCAATCTTATTCCTCTATCCATTTCTTTCATCACTTTACACCCACTCATCATTAATCTATATTCCAAGTTATATCCTTGAGTTTTGCTTCCTAATCAACCCTAACTAGGGCACACTCATCTTTAGCCTATCCAGGTCCTTGTAATGATTATAACTGCCTATGGGCAAATCATTATTTTGAATTTTATTCCTAATTATAATCACCTTTGAGCAAATCAAAATCTTTTTTACATCAATGCATGAAAGCATTTTATTATTTGGATTAATCTCAACCACATATTAATTCCACCTTTCTTCTTGTTTCTTTTTGAGGGACCACTCATCAACAAAATGTGATGGCCACTCCTTCAAGGGGGCATCATCATAGGATTCCCAAAATCATTTGGATCTTTGTTCTTCAACCATCATCTTATTTTTGGCATAGAATCCATTTATCATTATTTGAGAATACATTGGTTTGCCTATGGTTTGTGACATATTCCCAAATAGGGGCAAACTATAGACACCAAAAATTGGGCACTGATAACCTCGAACTAGGCTTTTGGCTAATTTCCACCCAAAATACAAAATTTGGCCTGAAACACTAAAACATGCTAAATGATGTGAAACTAGCATATTCAAGTGCCAATTTTGGCCAGGGTATCCCTAAATAGGGAAATGCAATTTATGGGCTAGTTAACTTTGATCAGTTCATTCTGAGTCAAAATGCCAAATTTGCACCTGGGTGCTCTGGATTTCTCTTCCCTATCAAATATTTTACACAAGACATGTGCCTTTGTTATTTATTATTGGTAACTTCCTAAATGGAAATACAGTTCCAATGCATCTGATAATGCCTTCCAATTCTAATCCAGTCAAATTTTGGACCAATAACAAGGCATTTTGATCAATTTGGGTAATTTGTGCACAAAGTGCTTAATCATGCTTAAGAGCTAATTTCCCCAAATCAAGGCCTAATCAAAAATTCCTCTAAAACTTGTTGAATAATTATTTTTAGAAATGAATATGGAATTTATTCATCATCAAGTGACCTCATTTTTTGGGAAGACATCCCTAGGCCATAAATGCCACAAATATCAAGATTCATGCCCTTCATGCCTCATCAATTCCTTCCATGATGCGCTCTATGCCTCTTAATTGCCCCTTCTTCTAATGTCATGATGAGGATAATTACAAACTTAATTTTAAAAATTGAATTAATCGTCAACCACACATCTCAATCTTGAGATGGATGGTTGAGGTTGATTCTGGTCAAATCCAAAAATCTATAAATAGGAGGCCTCACAACATCATTTCTAAGCTTTTTTTATGCCAAGTTATAATGTGAAATTGGTTCCAAAAGCTTCAATAAACTAGTGTTACCATGCCAAATTAATTCCAAGACAAAGGTGCCAAGGAGATATGCAGGTATCCAAGCTTCCATTGCCAAGGACTTCATGAGCACAAGCCAAGCAAGCCACTACTACAAAGGCATTTGGAGCATCTAAGGAAGGTGAAGGAACTCTTGTACTTGATTCCTTTCTTTTTAGTTGTGTTTATCATTGGTTTTTTTAACTAAGCTCTCCCTAGTGTCTAGGCCTAGAGATGTTATGCTATTAGTGTGTTTATGTCACTTTTTTTTTTATTTTGGAACTAACACCATACTAACCATCCTCTCTTGAGTCAAATTCCTAGATCACTATATATATACTGTTAGTTACTTATATATTATACAATTCTACATTAGATATGTTATTTTACTATGATATGATACCAAAATATATGGATAGTGTAGACATGTTTTCAATATTCCTATGCCATCAATGTTTTAACTTCTTGATGATAGGATATTTATTGTTATCTATTGTGTGTGCCTTCTTGGCCTTGTTTGTAGTTCCTTAACATTTTTGGGGGTTTCCCCTTATTTTTGGATCCATAACTTTTTTGTTATAGATTTTATCCCTTTTTTATGTCCCCTTAACCTTATTTGTTACAAAATTTGTTACCCCTTGTTTTGGGTTCCTTAGCCTTATTTTTTGTGGCATTTTACCCTTTGTGTGTTTCTGCTAAGCTTTCTTGTCATATATATATATATATATATATATATATATATATATATATATATATATATCTTGTATGTAGCCCTTTGGTGTTATGTGTGGCATTTTATGCTATTGTGTAACATTTCATGTGGAGTTTTTTTTATCTTGTGTGATTTCTATGTTTGTGGATACCATGCTCCATATCACACATCTTCCCCCTTTCATTTTGTGCCATGATTTACATTAGGTAATTCCTTATTGCATAGTCTTATTTAGTGACAGTTAAAACTATGTGACTAATATACACATATATGTTGATATAATGTTTATATTCCCTTACATTCCATATGATACATACATTATACAATTCTATATAATTTACTATGATGATATAATCTCTACATGTTGACATGATATAATCTTTATACATGAAATGATACAATTGACTTATCTTTTAAGATGAGTGAATTTTAGGATCCGTACCTCACCTCAAAATGGGGGAATATTAGTGATCCTTTTCATAGAGAATATGGCATCCATGAGTATATTAGGGTAAAAATACAAATTTCATAGTTTAATGTGATCTAGATATAAGACTGGGACATTTATTTACAGTCTTCACATAATTTTTTGGGGCATATGTAGGGTATATATACTCAATTTCACATTGCATGAGTGATAAATTTTATATTGATACAAATTTAGATACATTTGGAAGCACATGCATGGAATGCATACTCAATTATCCATTTTCCTTGATAGATTGAGTTGGGCATGATGTTGGTTCATGCATGTTATGAATATTTTTAGTTGACATTGATTCAATTAGACATGATATGGTTCATAAACATTTAAACCATTTCATATTTTATTTAGGCATGATATTGGTTAATGCACATTATGATATTTTATAGTTGGCACCAATTTAGTATGACATGATGTTCAATCATGCACATTTACAGGTTTACACCATTTTATTTATTTATCAAGTATTTTCATGTGTAAATCAACCTCAAATCTCTAATTCTATCTAAACAAATTAATTTATGTCTAAATGAGTAATGTATCTAATATTTTTCATCACTCAATGGCCTATAAATTACAATGCAAACCCATTATGTGGTTATTTCATTATATGTTAAGGTTACAATATTAGTTATGGATTAGTTATATGAAGGCCAAGGATTTTTTATTCCAATTATTATATCTTTCCTTATTTGAATTTGGAATTGGGGATTGATCACCATTAATTTATCTATGTTTTCCAAGCGCTTCAATGGGAAAGCATAATTATCTAGTGCTTGGACAAGGAGGCATCTCTAAAAATATATAGGGAAACATAATTTACTCATATATAGGTGTAATATTTTCTTGTTCTTTAAAATTTAAAGTATAATTATGATTTAAAATTTCATTCTATCACCATTAAATACTACATTTCATGTAGGTTTTTCTTGGAGCAACTTGTAAATTTAGAGCCTTTTCCAAAAAATAAAGAGTGTTCTACACAATTTGGTATATATTTATCCTTTTACTCTAGTATTTTCATTTCATTTTAATACTAAAATAAAAAGGCTAGAATTTTTAGATATTAAAATTTTGTATTTGACACTTGATAATATCAAGTTTGACTTACATTTATCCTACATGAATTTTTCATCTCCATATATCTCTTATTTAGCCTTACCACACACTTGCATGATAGTTATGAGCTAAATCCATTTTAAGTTACTACGTATCACTACATGAACCTCTCAGACTGTGATAAATTATTTAATTATCCTACATATACATTTTTAGGTTACCACATTTACATTCTTATCTCCTAGAGATTAACATCAAACTTAGACATTAATGTTAGTGGAACTCTCCTAAGGCTAAAATTATCATCCTTCACCTATTAATGACTATGTTTCAAAAGCAAATCATTCCTGTAAGTTGACCCATTTACTTAATGTGTTAGTGGAGAAGGTAACTACATAATTGAGTTCATATAAATACAAATTAAGGTCATGCATATTAATTATTTTGGATTATGTGGAACTTATCTATCAAACATCTATACATTATTTCACATTTATAAAATCTTCCCTATTCTTCCCAAATTGTAAATCAAACACTAGGATAAATCGCATCCATGTCTAAATACAACCAAGTAAGGTAAATAATAAAAAAAATGTTAATATTAAATCCATATTTGTAGGTGCATCACTATAGCTTATAGTGAAATAATAAAATTATAGAATCACACTAAGGGTAAGAAATCCATGTGGCTTAAATTCCTTATTCATTTTATTGTATACATAGTAAATGATCAATAATCAAGAGGATGATTCGGGTTAAATCATCCCAATTATAATTTCTCACTTTAAAAAAAATCCTCCATAAGTTGACCTAGGGTTTTAAGGAGAAGGAATCTAATTCCTAGAGTTATACATAGAGGTAAGGGTAAAATAGCACACATATAGAGTCATATCAGGTAAGTGCATCACACTATGGTAAAATTAATATAAAATATCGCATGATAGTAACATCATCCCTAGTCACTTGTGTCTAAAAAATTCAGCCTTGCTTAAAGCTATTAATCTTTCACACATAGATATATGTTTCTATGTTTGTACAAATCACAAGCTTACTTCCACTCTATTTCCATTATTAAAACATAGTCACAATCAACTAGTCAAATAGTCGAGCTAAGTATATTATCCTTTATTACAATTAATAGATAGTGAATCAAATTATCATGTAAATTCCATTATTACATTCAGATTTTATTCTTAGTATCCATACATTACAATTTGAATTAATTATTCTAGTTTATCGTAATGTGATTTACATTAATCCCAAAATAGGGCAAACATGAAGAAAATAATGGGAAATGTGGGTAACATTTTCATACCATGTGGTATAGAAAGTATGAATAAGGTATAAATAGAGGATACCCACTTTGATTTTTACCTCCCTATTCAAACTTCCAATATTCCCTAATCACCCATATATGACCTAATTGCATGCCTTGAGTAATACATTTTTTATTACTAAAGAAAACAGACTCATTTGGTTAAATGAGAGGATAAATTTATAAATAAATAAATGGAGATATGTTTATGGAATGTCTTTGGTAGGTGACTAGACAGCTTACCAACACCAAATCCCTTAACCACCTTGATTGTCCTTAATTCCCTTAAAAATAAAAATAATGTGCATTTGACATTTTGAAAAATGAATATAAGAGTTATCAAATTAAGAGAAGGACCCATATTAACATGGGGAATACATTTAAAATGGAAAGGGATGTATTTTATATAAAAAATAATAAATAATCCTAAATATTGATGGTAAGAAAACTCACCACCCACTATACCAAAGAAGGATGAAAAAATATTAGGGAAAAGAAAAAAGGGTTGAAAACAATAAATAAAAAGTGTGTATTTAAATTCCATATAAAATAAGTTAAAATAAACCTTGAGGTGAGTTTTCTCTCCAACATATGTTGGTTTATATGAGTTAAAAGTTGGATTTTATACCACTGGGGCATGGCATTTTAGCCTTTTTGTGAGTTAGTTTTTTATCATATGTAGCCAATGGTTAGTTTAATCTATCACCTCTACTCTCCATTCCTTTTGAGACATATGAGTCCCCTTTATATTCACATCTTTACATTTTATATGGAATTCTACTTATTTTTGTAAACATAATCACATTGATGTGCAGGTGTTTTTTTTTTAGCACAATAGTTATGACTTTCAATTAATTGCTTGTGCATGGGTATCTTATGAGGCACATTATTTTTAAAAAACCATATGAGTATTTTAGTATATATCATATTATGATGACATTAATTGGTGTAATATTCTATATTTATCAACACCTTCTTTATTAGTCTGACCATCTCCATGTTGCAAAAACACATGCTATCCCTGTATAGTGTCAATATTTTAGTATTTGAGTAGTGGAATTATACCACTCATGCAAAAATCATGAGTTTCTCACTAAGGGTTTGCTCTTGTTCTACATAGTACTATCTAACTGTGGATTATTCTCACCTTTTAGTTTCATGGAGACCTTTTTTATGAGCTAGTTTAAATATATTTAGTGACACTAGGTAGGTATCCCCACTAAAATATTATTGGATCACTTTGGAGAAACTATTTTTATGTGTGAATCACTTTGAATATATTTGATTTATATTCTCATGATTTCACATTTTTGTCATTTGTCACCTAATTCAATTCTTTTTCATCACCTTGAGAGACATCCATTACTATCACCATATTACAACTAGATTAACATTGTGGAAGAATGGGTCTGCAATCCTTAGGTGTTTTAAACACATATTTCTGAGATCAATGGTTCTTTTATGTGATCTTCATATAAATCACCAATTCATAGTTTTACTTGGTGGCTATAACATAATTGATATCCATGTATTGTAGCAAGATGGATTAACATCCATTGGGACACTTGACACCACATTATATTTTATTGATATTTTCACATATGTATCTCATGAGGCCTAATTTATGACCTATTTTAAAATATTCCAAGTCTCATGTTTTTGGCTATAGATCTCCCTAATTTGAACTTAAGGTGCAATATTTTCTATAGTACCTTATTAAGCTAACTTAAAAAATATTATATCATAGTTGGTTTATTATATTTATTATACGATTAGATTAATTAATTATATTTATAATAATGGCATCCTATATTGGTTACAATTACATAGGCTAATAAATTGCCTATTAAAATTAGATAATATGATATTCATAGTCAAGTAATTGACTTGCCTATATATGCTCCTAATCCATCTTTATATTATATACTCAACATCACATGAATAAATTATTTAATATATTGTTAATCATTTAGTTGACCTCTTCTCACCTCTCTATTGTGTGAACACTATTTTGGTTCTTCTTTAATTATATCTAGACTAGATTTTAATATTTTATAAACTATTTTTTACCATTTTAAATTTCTTAAGAAGATATTTATGCACATTTTAAAACTACAATAAAGACTTATTTAATGTTCATGGGTTTTTAATGGTTAAAAAGGTTGTAGGGTCCCTCACTCCTTCATTAAATCATAAAATACTTTTAAAAAAAATACCCAAACACCCCAACATACCAAATCTAAAGATTTATCTAAGCTTAAATAAGGTGCCCAAAAAAACTAGGATTCACACTTCCTATCAAATTGAAAGGTCAAAAAATCTTACCCAAAGATACGAAAGTACAAAATAACTTAGAAATATACATGACAAATAAACAACCAAAGAAGTAGGGTTCTTAAGCTCAAACTAGAAACCCAAAAAATTACAAAAAACATCCTTTAAAGGGGGACTAGTCAAAACTTATATAACCTCATGCAACCATTAGGAAAATATATATCATATCCAATTGAAATCGAGCTTAAGATATCATTATAATATCAAAAATGTTTATCAAATCAACAATTTAAAACCTAGTATCATATATAGGAGCATACCATGAAGCATCTCAAAATTAACCCATATTTAAAATTTATCTTCATTAATCAAATGATTTTGACCTATTAAATATGGAAAAGGAAACCAAAAGAAAGGATGTTGAAATATCAATTTGATCCAAAAAAAAATATCTTCATTATGATAAAAATAAAATAAATATTAACTCTTGATGCAACATCCCTAATTTGATGAGGATAAAAATTATCCTTAATATGAAGAGTTTTAGGAAAATCAACACATATAACACTACAGTTTTTAGAGGCTTCCTAAGCTAGATTTTCTATCCCCACATAGTGTTTATATTTCAATGTTCGAGTAGTGGACTTATACCACTCATGCATATATCATTAGTTTTTCACTAGGTGTTCACTCTTATTATGCATAATGTTTTTTTATGATAGATTATTCCACCTTTTAGTTTATTGGAGAACACTTGTTATGAAGAACAAGGTGAAATTTATTTAGTGACACTAGGTAGTTATACCAACTAGAATATTATTGAATCACTTTGTATGGAATTTTTAGATCTACACATCAATTTAACTCATTTGAGACCTCTTCTCCTAATTTCACTTTTTTGTCCCAGCATTTCATTTGTTTTCCATCACCTTGAGATACATCGTTTACTATCACCATATTCTACCCAATTTAACATTATGGGTGGATGAATGTGTAATCGTTCCTTGGGTGTTTTCTACCCATGTTTTTGAGACCAATGTTTCTTCTAAGTGAGTTTCGTATAGAGTAATAGTTCCTAGTTTGACTTAGTGGTTATAAAAAATTAAAACACATGTATTATGTCAATATGGATTGACATCTATCAAGTCACTAAACATCACACTATATTTTATTGATATTAGTTCATAAGTATTTCATCATGCCTAATTTATGTGACCTATTTTAAAGGATTTTAACTCTCATGTTTAATATATTTATTATAGGATTATAATAGTTATTAAATCAAAAATAATGGCATGCTATAGTATCAATGATTACATAGGATAACAAATTTCCTATTAAAATTATAAAATATGATATAATAATCAAGTATTTGACTTGCCTATATATGTTCATTCTCCATATTTCTATTATATACTAAACATTACATAAATAAATTATTTAATATATTGTTATTCATTTGGTTATCCTCTTCTTGCCTCTCTCCTATATGAGCAATACTTCTGTTGTTATTTAATCTTTGCTAGACAAAATTTTAATATTGTATGCCTTTAAGATATTTTATAAACTATTTTTTTAAAATAATTTTGATATGAATATATTTGTGTGCATATTTTAATTACAATAAAAGATTATTTAATTTTCATGTTTTTTAATTGGTAAAAAAGGGTTAGAGGATCCCTCACACCTTCATTAATATCATAAAATAATTTATGAAAAATCCCAAAAGGCTTAAACATACCAAATCTAAAGCTTTATCTAATATCAAAGAGTGTCCCCAAAAAAATAGGATCCACACTTACTATTAACCTGCAAGCCCAAAACTGTTTCTACCCAGATATAAAAAAGTCCAAAAGAATTGAGAAATATACATAATAGAGAAATAGCCAAGGGACTTGACTCATTAAGATAAAAATAGAAACCCAAAAAATTACAAAAAATATAAAATGAGAACTAATGAAAAATATTAAAACCATATACAATCATCAAAAAAATAGATTTTGCATCCAACCAAACTCCAACTTAAGAAATCATTATATTTTCACAAATCTTTTTCAAATAAAGTTCAAACCTAGTATCATTTTTAGGAGAATAATACCCATAAAACATATAAAAATTAACCCATATTTCAATCCAAGAAGGTATCTTCACTTTGATGGAAATAAAATAATGTTTAACTCTTTCTCTATCCTCCCTAATTTGATGAGGAAAATTTTCTCCTTAATATAAAGAGTTTTAGGAAAATAAACCTATCTAACACTACAATTTATATAGGCTTCCTAAGCCATATATAATCAAAATTTCCCTTCAAGACTAGCTCCATTTAACTATGAGAAACATTACTTTCTTTGATTTTTTTTAGATAAATTGAAATAATATGTCAACACATGTAAAGGTTGGGTAAATGATAATGTTATATATATATATAAGATAGATATCTTCCATATTATTTTAATTTCCCCATCCTACACCTCTTCTTATTTCATTTTTAAGGTAAGGTAAAAAAATATTACAACACAACATCCTCCATAAATGGATTAGAATTCCACCTAAAATCTAAATGAAGTTCAAAAATATGCAGATAAGCTTCACATTAAATTTTTTTATCTTGATTAGAAGAGAAGAATAAAACCTAAAATAACTTATTTGGTTTATCCACATAAATAAGTTGAAAATAAGTCGACATATCCAATTATAAATTTAACAATTCCTATTTTTAAATTAAAGAATAGACTTTAGGAGGAGTAATACAAACGAAAAACTTAACAACTTTATCACAAACCATGAGAAAAACATTCTTCAATTATTTAGTAAAAAAATTCAAGCTTCTCTTCTTCCCTTGCCACCTCTCTAACCATATAAAAATATTTATTTAGCAATTTTTTCTGAGATATTACGATTGATTTTATTTATAAATCCACCATAACATAATCCCATTTAATTATGAGTTGTTACAATTATATAACATGTGCAACATTAAAAATAAAATCCAAAGGATCCATTGTAATAATAATATCTTTAAATAAAATCACCATAGATAAAGAAGGGTCATTCCTAACATCTCTAGTAGACACATTAGAACAATGCTCTACCACCTTAGCCAAAATACCAAATTGTCATTAATATGTTATGATAAAAACATAATTATTATTCTAATGTCCGCTATATCTTCATTTTGATACTTAATTATTTTCAAAACTTTAAATAATTCTGACCTTTAATAATTAGTTTCCATATTTTCATAAATTTGAAAATCTTCAATATCCACAATAACCTCAAAGTTTTAATAATATGAACCAATATGAGTTACTTCTATGATGAATATCTCTTTTTGGAAAACTATTTCCAATCATAACTTGGCTAGTGTTTTCATTTCTTGACAATGCTAAAACTATGAATCCTAACAAACCTTATACATCCCCCTTTAGGGATATCCTTTTGTTGAACATAGATGCTTTAAAAAATCTTTGAATATTAAGGATGAATGACTTTTTTTTACTTCTTCTAGGGTTTAAAATTAATTCAACCATTACATGTCCAAGCTTTTTTATCCCATTTTAAATTTTTATAGCCATTGTTTCCAAGAGTTTGAATAAGAAAAAAAATGATATTTATCATCTATTCATGGTAGAGATAATAAATAAATATAAAATTATATGCAAAACAGTCAAATAACCTTCATAGGTGATGTAGTTTTGAAGATAGAAATCAACTAAAGCATAAATATATGGAAATGAATATTGAGTAATTACTTTTAAATATTTCCATTACTTTATAAGGTAATGAGATCATGTCCTTGCAATGAGCCCCATATATTTTCAACATATACCACCTTTCACCTTCCCTACACAACCTTACTTTTGCTAATACTTTCTCAAAAATATTTATTTTCATCCCTCTCACCCTCACTGTATCGTAAACTTAGTTTAGAGTAAATTTCATTTCCAAAATTTTGTCGAACCCTTATAAATTTATAGAATAAAGTTAGACCATCCTGCCTCTTGATTTTTTTTCGAAACAATTTTCATTTTCCATTAGATCTGAATGTTCCTCTAGCTCAAACAAAATAAAAAGGTCCCCCATAATTAAATAATATTTACTACCACTCCTCTAGTCTAAAAATTAATGAAAAAGAAAAATTATATGGAGGGAAAAAATATAACATTTTGTAAAGTCCCATAGATAGATTACATAGTAAAAACTAAAATGATAAAACGTAACATAGATAAAATATGAATGAGTAATAAGGTACATGGTGAAACATTTGGGTAACACTTTACTATTATTAAATGAATAAATAGATTAAATTTGTTGGGTACAACTATCATAATGAGAGTAATGAACAATAACCACCATTAAATTAATAATAGTTAATATTTGATAAAATGGTAAGTAACTTAGACTTAGAAATATAGTATATTCTTGGAAAAACCCTATAATTCTAAGCCTATCGATTTGCTAGTATTTATAATTATGACAATGAATATGGTCCACTCAAAACTCTAAAAATATTAAAATCGTGATGAAATCATTGTATGTAATCCATCTTCACCTTGTAAGGAATCAAATTCAATCATAGGTACCAATTAATCATGTGTTAAAAGAGAGAAAAAAACTGGGTAACTCAAGTTGTGCTCATGAGGAACTCAAAATCCCAATACAATGCTGAAATTTCATTATAAAGTCTGACTATCTCAATATCTATCAATATGTAAATGTGAACCAATATTAGTCCAAAAATATCTCAAACTCAATAAATTTATTCATATGTCAACACATAAAAAATATCCAATATGACATAAATATTGTGTTGAAATTTGAAATATATAATGAACTAGATCCATTTATAGTCATCAAAACATCATACTCAGCTCTCTAATATAAACAATGTTAACATGTTTAATCTATAATATATAATGAATCATCAACATCACTCACTCATAGTATGAATATAAATATCCTAGGACCTATCATATGTCTTATCCTTAATATTATAATCATCAATACCAAACTCAATCCAAAGTTATAATAAGTTATAATACACAATAAGTTACAATATCCTATAACCTAAAGTATATTTTAATGACCAAGATAATTTGTCTCCATGTAACACATTTTGGACAAATCCTTTGTAATTTTAAATCACCTCAATAAACAATATGTCAAGATATGTCATGGTACATCATTTGGAATATCTATATCCCCATCAAAATTTTATATACATCCACAATCACTAAAAGTAGTGTGAAAAATACACAATGAAAATTTGAAATACAAGTCGATCATAAGTATCTAATCATCCATCCACATTAACAATAATAAAATATCAATAAATAAGGTACACAAATGGGGTGATCTAATAATAAAAAAATGTGTACTATAATAAATAAAAACCATGTGTAAGAACTATATTAGGTGCATAAATAAATATTTAGTGACTAAATCACATGTCAATAAAGGTGGATCAAATCTAAAGTCACTCGTTAAAGAAAAAATAAAATAAATATCATGTGAAAACCAATAATTGAAAGTACTCAATTTGTAAATTGATAACTACAAGTACTGACAAATCCATGATAAATAAAAGTATCCACAAGTTGATATATCTAGATATATCTCTATAATAACATCCAAATTGGTATCAAATCATAAATTTACCCATAAAAACCATAATATATCTAAAATATCCATAAAATTATGATCAATAACTTCAAATCTAACTCAATAATCAACAAAAATTGAAACTTTGATGCCTCAAAACTTTGAAGGTCATCTCAAATTTTGACTCCAAATTTCCCCCAGTCATTTAGGACTGGATAACTACTATATATAACCACCATGAAAGGGAACTACCATGAATCAAAAACATTGGTATCAATATAATAGATGCATAATTAAATGGTGCCCTTTTAGGTTTTCATCACAAGTCTCCATTAAACAACCCTTTCAAGTTTTCAACTTAATGGGAAGAGTTTATAACCTGACCTTTTAGGTTTTTAACTAAAAATAAAATGCATAAGTGTATATAAATAAGAGTAAATATACATATATCCATATCCTCATATAATTAGAACACATCAATAAGTACCATCAACATCATCATGTATTTTATATTTAGATTTCTCAACATAAAAATAAATGCACTAATAAACAAACATCTAGCTAGTCTAATCAATAAGATCATCATCATAAATACTCCAATCACTATCATAAATCATAGGAGATAGATAAATGTCAACATGAAACATATTAAATTCAAGAGCATCCATAACATAACTATAAAGTGAGCCAATGGAAATCAAGCAGCGACCAGCTCTGTGTGGACAACATTTGAAACTAGTTTTTTCCCACCTAGTTGGGCCCCCTGAGTGCGATCGATGAGATCACGGATCCAATGGAGGATACTGCCAGTGGCAGTGTCTCTGGGGATCTATTCAAAAATTTGATAGTGGATAGTCTATCCAATGAATGGAAGAAGGCACTTACAGGAGAAAAGACGTGCCCCTCGAAAAGCATGTCGAGCCTCCCTATTATCTCAGAGGGCATGGCCCTGAATATCCCAGATGATCTGGTGGAGGAAATTATGGCATCCATGGACCTTACGTTGGTGGGTAAGTTTTATCTTTCCATCCTAATATTGAAATAGTTAGGAAATGGGTTTTGTCTAGGTGGAAAGTTAAGGGTAGTGTTTCAATCACTGCCATGGCAAGAGGCCTATTCCTTTTTAGATTTATGAATAGGGAAGACATGATAACTACTCTTGCTAGAGGACCATGGCTGTATGGCCCACATTCTCTTGTCTTATGCTCGTGGAAACCAAGATTTGATCCTAACTCGAACCTTAATAAGTCTGCTCCTGCTTGGGTAAGACTGTTAGGGTTCCCTTTGGAATTCTGGGATGAAAAAAATTTCATAGATATTGGCAATTCTATTGGCCAATATGTCACTACAGATCATACAACCAAAACAAAGTCCAGATGTGTGTACGTTATACTTTGTGTCAATGTTGAAATTCATAATAATCTTCCTACGTCCATAGAGCTAAACTCCAAATATGGGACCTGGACTCAGCCGATCACTTATGAAAATGCTACCATTTTCTATCAAATATGTAAGAAAGGGACATTTAATGACACAATGCACAACAAAGCAAAAGGGGAGGAAAGATGATTCCCAAATGGAAGGGGAGGATCAGGCTCTCAATTATAGAAAGAACAGTAAGTAAGAAATAGATAGTAATGTGGAAAACCCTGAAAACATAGAAAAGAGAGAGGAGGAGACGAGAAAGGAGGATATCACTAGTAGTGAGGGAAAAGTTGTCCCAAAGGAAAATATAGTATCAGATGATAGTTAGAAGGCTATATTGAACACATCCAACCCTCTAGAAAAATAGACTAATATGTCTAAGGAAGGAGAAAGAGGTAACCTTTTGATAGAGGAAGTCAATGAAGAAGATAAATTTCCAAGAGTTGGACAGGAAGAAGTAACTCTAGAAAGTCCCACTAAAGGAGAAACAGAACCACATTTAAATACAAACATTTTCCATGCTCTGGAAGTCAGAGACCAAGTAGGAAACTACTTAGCAATAGGTGTAATAGGACAAAGTGGTAGTAATGAATAGGAGGAATGGGTTACCCCAAAGAAAAAGAATCGAAAAGGCAAAAAATCTATAGATGTTAGCACTGAGCCCAAACAAGGGAGACCAACCTTGAGAGAAACAAGAAAAAGAGAGATTGCTAGTGGTAAACAGAAAACACTAGAGACCCAACCCCCCAAACCCTCTAAATGAGAATATTATCTTGGAACTTGAGGGGCTTTAACAGTCCCTCAAAGCAGTTTGAGGTTAAAAACTACATTTTAGATAATAAATTAGATATTTTATTACTCCAAGAAGTCAAGATGAATGAGGAGAGTTTTACAAAAATTACTGCTTATATATGGCATAAGGTAGCTTTTTGTATTATCCAGCTGAAGGGGCTTCAGGGAGGATTGTCACTATGTGGAATAGTGCTAAAATCTAGGGGTCTCTTATGGCTTATAATAAGCACTTCTTGATTACCAATTTTTCTATGAAATCTTTGAACTGGTCGTTGATCAATGTCTATGGACTGAATAATAGAGCTTTGAGACAAAAATTATGGATAGACTTGAGTAGTGTCAGGAATATCCCCAGAACATTAGATGGTTGTTAGCCAAAGATTTTAACACTCCTCTATACCCTTCTGAAAAATAGGATGGAATTATGGATTACTCGGACAACATGTTTGACTTTGTTGAATTCATCAATGATTGGGGATTATTGGACATAGAGATGCAAAACCAAAATTTTACATGGACTAATAGAAGAAGAGGAGATCAAATGATTCAAGTTAAATTAGATAGATTTATTATATCAAGAAATTGGAAGGATTATCATAATATGTAGGCACAGGTTTTCCCTAGAACCATGTCTGACCACTGCCCAATCTTCCTCAGTTGGAGAGAACAGGGACATTCAGGACCTTCCCCATTCCATTTTGAAGCTACGGGGATCAAACACAAAGAATTTAGAAAAATGGTGACCCAATGGTGGAAAATTCCTATTCAAAGTACTCATATGTTCAGAATAGTCAAGAAACTCCAACACATTAAACAAGAAGTTTATGGATGGAATAGATACAGCTTTGGGCAGGTATTCCAGTAGAAAAAAATATAGTGGGAAAACTCAATGATACACAGCAACTGATAGATCAAGGGGATGACTCTGAGGACACTTTAGAAGAAGAGAATGCCCTGTCTTCAGAATGGAAGAATCTTATGGAAAGAGAAGAGGTTTTTTTGGAAATAGAAATCTTGTGTTTAGTGGCTTAAAGAGGGGGATAGGAACACTGCATTTTTTCATCTCTCAGTTATGAAACATAGGAAAGCCAACTCAATAACTAAGCATGTCCTGGATAATGGCAACATTATTACCAAGGATAATGAAATAGGGGAACAAGCTAGGGCTTTCTTTTAGAATCTGCTTACGAAAGAAAATAATAATGATAGAATTGACAGACCTATGAATCAAGTCATTGATAAAATCCCCTATTTGATAATGCAAGAAGATAATCTAGAGATGTTAAAGCCTATATCTGAGGAAGAAGCCCATGCTATTTTATTCTCCATGGGTGATTTAAAAGCCTTGGGTCTTGATGGCTTTCCTCTTATATTCTTTCAGGAATATTGGGAGATAGTAGGAGCAGACCTCATGGTTGTTGTTCATGATTTTTTTAGATCAGGTAAACTTTTGAAACAAGTTAATAATACCTTCATAGTACTAATTCCTAAAAAATCACAACCTTCACACCTCACTAATTTTAGGCCCATTAGTCTATGCAACACTGTGTATAAGTTATGTAATAAAATGCTGATCATGGGGATTCAACCTTTGCTAGACAAAATTATTTCTCTTGCTCAAAAAGGTTTCATTTTGGGCAGGCAAATTCTTGATGCTATGATCACCACACATGAGACTATTCACTCCATGGATAAGAGCAAAATCCCTGGGATGGCTCTCAAGCTTGATATTTCTAAAGCTTATGATAGAGTCTCATGGACTTTTCTGTTCCAAGTGATTAGAAAATTTGGGTTTTATGATAAAATGTCTCGCTTGTTATGGAATGCGGTCTCTTTTGCAAAATTCTTAGTGTTGGTTAATGGTGTTCTTAGAGGATTTTTCTTGTCCTCAAGAGGAATTCATTAGGGAGACCCTCTCTCCTCATACTTATTCATCATTATGGCAGAAGCACTGGGAAGATACATACAAGCAGATATAGCCTCAAAAAAGCTAGTGGGCATCAAACCTGCCTCCTCCCTTCATCCTATGGTGGTACAATAGTTTGTGGATGATACCATCTTCTTTGACATCTCATCGGTGATTGAAGCTAGAATAAGGAAGAATATCTTAAATAATTATGCCAGAGAGTTGGGACAAAGGATAAATTTCTAGAAAAGCAATGTGTATTTCTTCAACACTCCTAATGAACTTAGACATATAATCATTGATATATTAGAATGTGCTGAAGTTGGCCTACTAGCTACCTACCTGGGTCTCCCACTCTTAGTCAAAGAGGTATCTCCTAGTTTTTGGAATTAAACTATGGAAAGAATGCAGAGGAAACTTCTTGGTTGGAAGGGGAAACTACTCAGCAGTACTTGTAAATTGCAACTTCTTTGGGCTTTGCTGCAAGGTATTCCTACATACTTCCTGTCTCATTTTAAAATTCTTGCATATTTTGCTGAGAAAATAGAACAGATCCAAAGGAAATTTTTATGGATGGGAGTGGAAGACAAACAGAGAACGTCTTTAGTCAGATAGGAAAAAGTGTGTCTTCCAAAATCTCATGGTGGACTTAATATTAGGTCTATCAGGAACATGAACAAAGCCCTTCTCTCAAAAGTTAGTTGGAACTTGATCCATAAAAACAATGATTGGAGGGAAATAATTTATGCCAAATACATGCATAGCATTGATGATTCCAACTTTCTTCAACAGAGGGGATTACCCTAGGGATCTGTGATATGGAATAACATGCTAAAAAGTAGAAGCCTTCTTAAATAGGGAATTAGATGGAAACTTGGAAATGGCTAGCATATTAAATTCTGGGATGATATCTGGTTAAAGGACAAGGCTCTCATCACACATGGAAACTATGGAGAGATTGCTAACTTGACTAACTAGTTTTTTGGAGATAGGGTTAGTGATTATATGGAAAATAACAATGGGATGAGGAGCTAGAAAAATATTTTGGATTGTTGTGTTCTCTAGCCTGAGCTTTTCCCAAGAGTTTAAGAGATCCACCAGTGTGTTTAGAAGATTAGAATCCCTCTCTTCCCCCTAGTGACTAGATAAGAATGGATCATTCTCTATCAAATTTGCTTACCATCTACTCATTCTTGAAGCTCAGAATAAAGATGTATGGAAAAAGGTTTGGAATCATAAACTTATTCCAAAAATTAACATGTTTTGGTGGGCTACTGCTCATAACAAAATCCTTACTTAGGATAACCTTCAAAAGAGAGGGTTTACTCTGGTTAACATATGTTTTCTATGTGGTTCAAAAGAGGAATTAGTTTCACACCTCTTTATCCATTGTGAGTTTTCTCGGGAATTATGGGGCACAATACTTACAAACTTTGGTATTGAATGGGTCTACAATTCTAACCTTAAAGAAGTAATTCTCAGCTAGAACCCAACCTTCACACATCCTTGGCTTATGGAATTATGGAAGCAAGCTCTGCCATGTTTGAGTTGGACTTTATGGAAAGAGCACAATCACAGTATTTTCAGGGACACTGCTAGAAATGCTTCTCAGGTGTTTAACTCCTTTGCTAAGACCATTATGGAAAGTGTTACAACAGCTCATATTCATGTTGTGGAGAAACCCCTATCTCAAATGGAAAACTAAATTGCAGCCAAATGGAAGGTTTTAAACTAGATCCCTGGATATAATAACTCCAAAATGATATAGAGACTTAATACTAAATGGATCCCCCTAAACCTAATTGGATGAAACTCAACTTGATGGGGCATCCAAGTTAGATGGTAAAGCTAGTGGAGGAGGAATTATAAGGAATGATAAAGGATGGATGTTTTCTATCTATGTTGGTGGAATTGGATGCCAGAGCAATAACTATGCTGAAGCAATGGCTTTACTATGGGAATTAAAGTTAGCTATATCCCTAGGAATAAGGAACTTGAATATACAAGGAGACTCTAAGATGGTCATAGATGCCATTAATAAAGCATCAAATGTGGGAATCAAGCTAAAAGATAGCATTATTGATATCCAATTTCTTTTACATAAGTTTTTTGAAGTTGAGATTTCCCATACCTACAGAGAAGGCAATAGGTCACTAATGCTTGTGCCAACCTTGGTCATCAATTTTTAGGTTGGAGGGTGTGACGACAAGGTGTTCATATTCCCTTAAACATTAGGGAGATCATTCAAAAGGAGATGACTTGTCAAGAATGAGGTGCCTTGATGACAAGGATAGCTCTCAGAGGCGATCCATGTGGAGAGGGCCATTGGGGATCTCAAAACTTGATAACCTTAGTACTTTCTTGGTAATCATTCATAATTCCTTGTATCCTAAGGTTGAGGTGTGTGGGTCTTACCATGAAAATCAAGGGGAAATTATTTTCAAGCATGGGAGTAGACAACATCATCGCTGTAGGGCATTTTGTAAAATGAGCTATCACATTTGCATTATGCATAAATGGAAGCAAGGGTTAGCTACCAGTTTAAAGCTGAAGGTAGAACTTAGGAACTCCACTATCTAGGTCTACAAATATAGAATGGGGGAGATCATATTTGAACTAAACCTGTCTCTTGCTATGAATTTAAAGATAATCCACTAGTTTGGCATTATTATAAAGAAGGGGGTATCAGCCCATATTTGGAAAGGCTGAATGGTTATGACAAAAATTTGTATGAGTAGTTTGCAAGATCTTGGTTGAATAGGTGGGTCACAGTGGGTGGAATTAGTTTTGAAATCTCTAAAAAGGTGATTTCTATGGCCACAATATTGACTATGCAGGGTATAAAACTTTAAAGGAAAACCAAAATCATGGATATGGCTAGCCATAAACTATTTCTAGGTGAGGGAGAAGAACTCATCCTGTATCAAGGAGGGTTCAAGTACGCTAAACTTCTAGATCCATGGGATGGAGTGTGCTTCATTATCATGAAGTACTTCACTCTCGATGGGTGTTTTACCAGGTTCTAAAATTACCACCTTCCTTTGTTAAATCATTTTAGGCATAATGTTTTTATTAGCTTTCCCTTTTACCTGCTATCCTCTTTAGAACACTCTATCCTGAGGGTGAGAGATAAAATGGCTAAGAAGCTAGATATAAGCCCTATTCCCCTACACTAGGGGCTAATTTTATACCTTTACAACTTTCACCATGCCCTCAAGCCAACCAGGAATATCAGAGTTGATAGTGGAGACATTCCTTCCAACCCAGTGTCTGGTGATGCTATTGATGAGTCTTGGGTTTCCCCTACTCCTACCAAAATAAAATATTTCTCTTTCCCCACCCCTAAAAATACCCTTGTTGATACCCCTGGCTCTTGTGTGAGCAAGAAGGGTAAGAAGAGAAAGGTTGATGAAGAGGAAGAAAATATTAAAGAGACTACGGAAGGGACCCACAAGAATCTGGGCAGGGCCAAGGGGGCCAAGGTGGCAAATCTCACAAGCATTTCAAAATTAATAAGGATTCCCCTCTATAGTGCAAAGGTCATGGCAGATTGCTAGTAAACATACCTCGAAGGCCAGACTGATTGATTATTCAAAAAGTGCTTCAGAAGAAGCAACCTAGGAGGAAGAGTCTAAGGAGCTAGAAATCTAAGAAATTTCATAGGACACTGGAGGGAAGTAGGCTACTAGAGATTTTGAGGTTACTAAGGAGCAGGGTGCTGACATTATGGGAACTACTGACAATAAGGGGAAAATGTATATCGAGGAAGCTAGTGAGGGCAATGAGAATGAGACTGATTGGAAAACTAAAATTGGGGCCCTGAAGGACTGCATTCAAAAGCTGGAGAAGGTCTTCACTAAAGGGCTTTGAAATACAATTCTGCTAAACATGTCTATGCTAGAAGTGGTGGGTAATACTAGGTATGCTGACAATGCAGAGAATGAGAAACTTAATGATCTTATCAAATCAATAGTTATGTAAGGGGAGACCTCTTTGACTCTAGTCTTTCCATTGCTTGTGTTTTGTTTCTGTCTGTTGTTCCTGGTTGTGCTATCGTCTCTCTAAAGGCATTTTTTGTTTGTTTGCCTTCTTATCTTTTTTGATTGTAAAGGGTTTAGCCCCTGGTTTGCCACCTTACTTTATCGAAAACTATAAAGTGAGCCAATATGATAAGTCTTAACAAGATTGATAAGGCTAAGTTAATCATATTAAAGAGTGATAAAAACATGATAAAATTTCTCATCATGAATATATAATTCATCATCATTAATAGTGGTCTAGACTCTCTTATATGATTTGGACAATAAATAAACCTTAGATATCTTTATAGAAGTATCTATCAATTGAAAATACACATGCCTCATAGAATATATAAGAGGCTATTGAAGATTAAAATGCTCAATTGAATTAGTATGTTGATCACATGAAATACAAGCATGAAGGTCAAAATTATTTATAGAGGTATGACATCAATGTTAAAAATCAAAACATGTTTGGAATTCATAATATTTAATGCAAGTTTTTTTTTGGACAACATGATGACACAAAAGAGTTGACTTCAATGGGATGATTAAAACATGAAGAATCAAATTCAATTTTGTTCAAATACCCCTAGACAAAAATATATTGGGTTTACATTAATATATTAAATGAAAGTGTACATCAAATTTATATCCTAGACCAACATGGTGCTTATAGGGTTTCATTTATTCACAAACTTGCATTGTGGGTGAAAACCTAATAATAAGAGCATAAACAAGTTTACAATCCACAGTTGTTCTTGATATATTTTGAACAATTTTAGGTTTACAAAAAACATATGCTATGACCTTTGGATTATATTTAGGCACAATAGGATAGTGGTCACTAGCATATGATAGAACAATATTAATCATAGTATTTAAAATAGGTGAGCTTTTAACTTGTTTGTTCTAAACATATTCCTCAACTTGTAGTTAGTTTATCTCTATTTTCAAAAGAGAGTATTATTGTAAAAATTGCATGAATTTGAGTTGAATTTTTTTCCAACATTCAAAGATCATGTATGCCTCATGACAATTATCGGAATGAATATATAATGATAATATTTATTCAAAATAAATTGTAGATCCCATATATTAGATGTAATGTTAGATAAAAAACAAACAAAACTATCTAAGTTGGGATAAAGTGAAAATTATTAAAAGTTGAAAAATACTTATGTAGTATAAAAAATATTAAAAAAATCCAAGCTTAACAATGCATAATGAAAATTTGTATACTAAGTTGAGTAACATGGAAAATGTAAAAAAAAAAAACACATAATATGTATGTCCTAGTCACAATTTATATTCATCATTAAAATGTCTCAAATTTTTATAACTAACCATTTTCAAAATAAATAACACACATAATTAAAATGCTTCACATGATCTAGAAGATACTCTTGCACACATGCAAAAATGTGTCTATGGTGTTTTGCACTTAATCTTCATGTAGAACATGCAATAGGTTTTGAACTCAACCACAACTAAAAAAATGAAACAAAATACATCCTTATCCCTCCAATATCACACATTTTCATTCCTTTGCATTCACTCATAAATTACATGAAACTGAAAATAGAATATTCCCCCAAAAATCATTTTTTGTTAAGAAAATGAAAATTTACTAAAAGCACATTTGAGAAAAAAAATTAGATTTAGAAGGATTTGAACCTTGTACCTCCCACTTAGCAATATAATGACAAATTTATAGTTACCACTTTCTCTACAAGCATTTACAAAATGGAAAGTGACAAATGTATATAAAAAGTGTTGTTTTTTGAGTTTACAAATAAAAACCTTTGCTTGTATGTATTTATTTTTACCCACCCATAAATTAGTGTCCAAAGTATTTTTGAGGGGGAAACATAAATATTAAAGATGTTATTCAAACAAAATTGATAATAAAATACATTACTTAAGGGATGCCAACATATTCCAATGCCTTAGAGTGGTTGTTCCAACACCATATTTTGCCAAATTTCATATTTTCAACACCACTGCCAACATTAAACTATGATTTCTACCTAGTTTCTTATTTCCAATGCCTTCCAATTTGTGTTTCTTTATCCAACACCTTAAAAACTTTATTTATTCCCTTTTAATGATCTTTATTCAGATTTTCAATGCATTTTACTATTTCAACAGAGTTTTAATGCCAGGAAATAATGTTTCTACTAAGTTTTGTGACTTTAAAGCTTCACAATGACTCTTCCAAAGAAAAATAGCCTCTTTCAATGTCTTCTTCCTCTTTTTTTGAATTTTTATTTTGTTGTTTTTTACTTTTCATTGAGGTTTCAATGCCCTTATGGATAAATGGCCATTTCAACGTCCTATTTTGGATGTGTATTGGAATGGCATGCTGAGTTTGTCCATCCCAAATCCATTTGGGGCTAATTTGACTGAATTTGACCTAATGAAAACTACTCCAAAAAGCATTTAATGATTCTTATGTCATTCTCTTATTGTTAAATGATTTGTTCTTATTTATAATGTATTTTTTAACTGGTTAAACACCATGAATATTTTTTCAACATTTATCTTATTTGTTTGGATGAATTTTAGATTAATTTTAGTCGCTTACAAGACCTCCAATGTTGTACATTACTTGCAACATAAACTTAAATATCATACAAGATTTAATTTTGCTGGAATTAGATGAATATGAATAAAAAATAATTTCTTAATAAACAAGATATATAACAACTTATTTGTCATTTGGCTTCACTAACCTCTAGGAAACACAAATTCAACCATAAATGTATCCTTATAACTTCAATTTTCAAGAAAACTAATTTGACATATTGATCTTTCAATGGAAGGATAAAATAAGATTCATCAAGTCAAAATTACAGTAGATTCTAGTTACCAAAGTTACAAAAAAAAAAAAAAAAAAAATACAAATAGAAAGAAATTTTGTAAATAAAATTTTTAATTTCCTTAATATGGACCTTCTCTTCCTCTCTTTCATAGTTCCATCATTATTTATTCACATGCCTCATCTTCTCTCATCCATGTGCCCACCATTTTCACCAGGGTTTTTCAAAACCATTCTCTAATACCATTAGAACATAACATCGACACAATATGAATGAAGAATAAAGTATGCAGTAATAATCTTGAGAAATAATTTTATATTATTCAATGAATAAATAGATTACATTTGTTTAGTATAACAACCATAATGGGAGTAACAACCAATAACCAATACTATATAAATAACAGTTAATATGTGATCAAATGGTAAATAGCTTAGACTTAGGATTATAATATATTCCTAACATGACCATGATTAACAATTATCATCAAATAATTAATCTAAAATCCAATCTCCCACCATCATATTTAACAATATCCCTCTGAAGCTACAACCTGCACAAAAACCTATCTTATCATAAGTTTCCTTTGCAATATACCATTTATTAGAAAGGGGTAAATGTATGCCTTAAAAAATTGATAGATTTTCAATTTAGTGACAAAGGTTGAGATGAATATTATAGGCATGTGAATGATCCCATCCATAAAATTATTTGATAAAAAATAGCTTTTCCAACAATAAAAAAGAGAATAAATAAATGTATTCACCATGATTATAGGCCCATCATACCTAACTATATCAAAAAAGCCATTTAAATATAATAAATTTATTATCATAAATTGACATAATGATGAATCAATCAATTTTCCCTTTCCACCTATCCTTAATTTACCTAAACGCTACAATCCATATGAAAATCAAGCATATCAAAAAAAAAATGTTTCTATAAATTTAATTATTCCCACATTCATTCTAAAGATTTACAGTTACTAGGGTGTTGTAATAAATAAGGAATAAATAGAATAGATCAAGGAGTGAAAGTTTACCTTGTCTACTAGATTATAAATTTTAGTTCTAACTTATTCAACAAACTATCACCTATTTAAAATAGATCCATAATTACCCAAAACCCCAAGGATTATCAATAAACCCCCTTTGTCACTTTCTAATCTAACCCTGTATTTTAGACTAGAAACATAAAAATAAAACTCTAAACTCCATAATTTCAAGGCAAACCCTCACCATTTCCCCAATTTTCAAACTTATGCATCTTCCATTTCGATCCAATATTTTACTTGTACAATTCAACAAAGGCATTTTTATGAAATATATTCTTTTTCAACTGGTTTAAATAAATAAATATGTACTAATACAACATCCTTCTTTGATATATCCATAGAATTTCCCCTATGATCCTTAGTAAAAATTCCACATGCCTCCAACATTGATGGTAAGATTTTATTATTGACCTTCCATTTAGTTGAAATATTTTCCTTAGGTAAGGAAAAAGGATTTTGTAACCATGGGCATCCTTCTAAAATTAGTTTTGACAAAGAAAAACCAACTAAATAAACCCTTAATTTATCATATCCATTTCTTTTCACCATAGATCTTTAATCAAAAGTCATTTGGATTCCAACAAAGAAGGTAAAATTTGCCTCATAGTTAAATTATGATTCCTATTTTAACTAAGAAAAAGTCCTTGAAGATATTTATTTGAATTAAAATTATGTAAATGGTATTTCTCAGTCACACTTTCACGACCATTTATAATCCAATATCAAACTATTTTAATGAAATTAGGATCAATATATGACTTACCCCTAATTAATATAAATGTAATAGAATAAATAAGGGTACTATAAATAACATTTGGAGAAGCTTAATGAAAGTATGTAGCTAAATTTGATAAGGTATAAAGGATTGAAAGAAGGCTAACAATGAAAATGAATGAAAACATAACTTTTTTTTATTTGATTGTTGACTGTGTTAACTAACAAAGAGTAGAAATAGGAAAAATATAATAGTTTTTACAAGTACCTAAAAAATAAATTTGAGACTGAATGAGGAAGGGAATGGTAGATAAGGATAAGAATTCCTCCCACTACTATCTCTATTGGGTGATTATGTATTTTTGAAAAAAATTGGAAATTATGGCATGATCATTTGTGACAGTTTGATTTGAAGACCTCAAAATATCTTTTGGAAGGTTGAAACCTTAAAAGATCCTATAATAATTTAATGACATGTAAATATAAAAATATAGAGTGTAACTAGGCTATGTTGACCCTAATCACGCCCATTATGACTGAATACTACCTACATATCCAATACTCTAAATCAGAAAATAAATCCCATATAGTTCTCTCACTTAGAGTGTTTTATGCAATTATGTTCTTTGTATATATGAGTACATCTATAAATGATTTGAATAATTTATCATACCTTGTTTATGGATAAATAAAATAGATTTATGACTTGTCTGAGGTGTAAAATCCTATGTTAAGAACTCATATTTATTATGTTGATTTGAGGAGTTTGCCAAGAGTGACAACTACAGATGAAAAATTTGTATGTGTGATTTCTCTCCTCTTTACTAATAGACTGATGTTTGTTAATATTTAAGAAAGACTAATAAAATTTGAACTTGCATGTATTTATCATTAGAATTATAATTCCTAAAAATGGTAAATATTATATTAAAAGGGTCATATGGCTCCTAAAAAGGTTATGAACCCTATTTAATAGGCTTTATAGAAAACCTAAAACCATTAGGGTCCTAGCCCAGTTTGTAGGCATGACCCACTTGATTGAGTGTTTTTGAAGTTGAATAATAAGAGTTAATAATGTCTAAGAAGCTAATGTTAGCATGTAACTGAATTGATTGTTTGTACTACATATTTCTTGTTAGAAATTCTAAAGTGTGTAACAAAATTATGTGTCCTTTAATGACAAGAAAGGACCCATGTAAGGGATAGTACTCCCTTCATTAAATGTGTATTGGGAAAGATGAATTTGACTCTATTTTTATTGAAAATTCTTGGACATTATTGGGGGTTCAATTTTGGTAGAGGAAGAGCATGGAATTCAAGAGGTCTTCATGGAGCTTGTTGCATGCATGAAAAATTAAAGAGATGAGGTAGGTGTTATTTTAGTACATATTATGTAGAAGAAAGAGTTAGTTAATAAAATAATAAACATGAGTTAGTTTAATGGCTTGTGTGCATAGAGAGATGTTTGGTTGGATTATTTATATTATTGAGTAAGAAGATGATGATGACAACAATAAAAAAACAACAATAATATTTATTTACCTCTCTCTCTCTTTCTCCCCTCCAGACATAAAATTTAAAATATGAAGAATGAAAATTTTTTACATTAAATTTATATGTTGTAAAATAAATCAGAATATTATTCATTTTAGAAAAGTATATGTTGATCATGTTAATTATCTTTTTCAATATTAGAGAGTGAAAATTACTATGTTGAGTTGATACATTACCTTATAAATTGTGAAAACTATTAGCTTTAAACTTTCTTAATGTAAATAAATAAATAGACATTTACAAAAATGCCATTTTGCATGTACATAAAATAAATTTCACACCTCATATATATATATATATATATATATATATATATATATATATATATATAATTATAAATATAATTATTAGAATAAATTAAATAGAATGAAATATATATTTAAAAAAATAAAAATAAAAAAATAGTTGTGGTGGGGGGAGGGTGTCCACCCCACAATCCCTTTCCCAAAGGAAGGGGAGAGAGGAAGATGTATCCATCCCCCATATAATACTAGGGATCAGCCACACCAACCCCCTTCCAACCCTCTCTTATCGGATAGGATGGTTGTTGGGCAGTCGATCACTCCTAAAGGTGGGGGTGATGACTACAGAGGCTACCACCCAACCCTTTTGTTTGTAATATATGTATGTATGTATACACACACACACACACACACACACACACATATATCTCTGTGTGTGTGTGTGTCTATATATATATATATATATATATATACACACATAATACATACACACATGTTTGTATGTGTGTGTGTGTGTGTGTGTGTGTGTGTGTGTGTACACACACACACACACACACACACACACACACACACACACACACACACACACACACACACACACACACACACACACACACACACACACACATACATACAAACATGTGTGTATGTATTATGTGTGTGTGTGTATATATATATATATATATATACATGTGTCTATGTGTGTGCGGGTGTGCATGCACCAAAATGCAATTTAATTTTAACCTAAAATACATATAAAATAGGTGTGAGGGATTGGCCATGATTGCCCCATGCCCACCCTTTGTTATGGCATGAGATGGTGGCTGGGAAGTTGAACGCTCCCAAAGGTGGGGGCAAGAATTGATTAAACCTTTTGTTGTTATTGTTGTTGTTGTTTTTGTTGTTATGTGTGTGTTTCATAGGTTAAGATTCAATTACATTTTATCTTATATATAAATATATATCTTTTGTGTGTGTGATTGTACTAAAAAGTTTAAGTATATTAAGATTTTTTATAAACAAAAATAATTTAGTAAATTCAAATTTGGTATATACAATGACTATATACACTCATAATGCAAATGATCCATTCAATTTTTATCTTCTTCCATGAGCCTCTTCATCCTAATTTATCCAACCTAAAAAATAAAAGAGAGAAAATGTAATAAAAATAAAATATTTTGGCTTTTTATCTTTCCATAAATGAGCTTAGGACATCTATTAAGACCCTAGATCTGGTGATAGATTGTCACTTAATCAAATGATGGGGATTTGACCCACCACCACTTAGGTCAAGTGGAAACTTTATGTTTTCTTTTATTACTTTAATTAATTAACACTTAGCCCTCATCTATTAACCCACCTTGTGATTAAATTCTCAAACATGATATTAAAATAAGCTATGAATTAATTAAACATTTAATTATTAAGTTTGGATCCATAAAATTATCTCAAATATTGTAAATAATAAAGTAAGTAAATTATGATAAATAAATCCTAAAAGTAAATCAAATAATTTAATCTAATGAATTCCTAACCTGGTTAAAACCCTTTCATAATCAAAGGGAAATAATCATATAAAATGATAATTTATCAAAACTAAGACTTGAAAGTAATTCTATTACATTGTGGACTATGAACTAACAAATATTTAAAAATATATTCAATAAATTATCTTTATTGACCATTTTTTAATGGCGGTTACAAGAGCAAACTTCAATTACTTTTTCTCACCTCCAAGGTCATTTTAGTTATAGCATAAAATAAATATTTAAATATTAAATTTATTAAATATATGACTTGGAAATGATTATTTTTAGATATGAAATATGGAATATTTGATCATATATTTTTTACTCCTAATCTAAATCATCATTTTCAACCAATTCTAGGTGATACTTTTAAGGGCAAAACCCCTTTATCTTTTTTTTTCCAAATTCGATCTATAATAGCTTAACATTTTGAGGTTAATAATAAAATAAATTTTATTGCAAGTATTGTTATTTACTATCAAGTTAATTATGAAGGCAATTTATGGAGAATTTTTGTGAGATAATTTTCAAGAAGATAATATCACTTTAGAATGAATTAAAATAAAGCTAAATGGAACCCAAAATGGAAAAGGGAAATAAATTCTCACCAACACCCTGAGGAGATATAGTACAAAGAAAGGAAAAGTGACAATAAAGAAAGACAAAGGCTTGGTTGAATATGGAAGAAACATGGCAGAAGGCCATGGAACACAAACAAGGGGATGATAAGCAACAATGTGAAGAATATGACAAGTGAAAATAAAAAAGATACCTAATCTAAGGAAATAGAATAGGTAGCTTTGTGTTTTAGTGTAGTTTTTTTATTCTTGTTTTGATGAAACTTTGATGACTTTATGCATCCAATAGGTTGGGTTGGCCTTTCTACTTCTTTTTTTTCATTACTTTTTTCTTATTGAACGGTGATTTTTAGGTCCTTATAACCCTAAGTTTCAATTAACAAATATCACCTTGGAATGGTGAACAAATTTGTAGTTTCATTCACAATAAAATATTCATATTCCTTAAACACAATAATTATAGCTTAGACAATAGGTTCTTATAGTTACACAAAAAAATTATTAATTTAAATAAGGGTGTTTTTGTACCTAATTTACCCAACTTGTATTTGGTGTGTTTTATATTAGTTGAAAGCATTTTTGATCATACAACATTTTTAAAGTGTTTCCCTTCCATTTATTAATAAATTTAGTGGCTATAACATATTCTATTAGCCTAAAATATTTTTTATGCCTTTAGGTTAGATTTTGAGTCGTAAACTCTTTTATCTATCTAAGGCCCTAATTAGACCTTGTTAGGTTAAAAGCATTCCTTTTTGTAATTTATTTGAAACATAATTTTAAATTGAGGTTTTATTTTCATGCTCAAAATTAGAATACAAAATGCATATACTTCAATTTTAGGTATGTTCCTTGTAATATTTTGGTAGTGCCTAGATGTGATTGGACCATCTAGTCACCATGGTGGTACCTATAAGGGGTAACGACATTAGTTTAGTCATGTACTTAGTTGAAAAATGTTGGACACATTCACAACTGATATAACACTCTTTTATGAAGGAGTGAAACACAACTATCCATAAATATGTGTGAAGGGATCACTATAGATATTTAGGTAGCTGAGGGAGTGGGCACAGGCGTAGAGTAGTAACACCTAAGATGCCTCCTTCATATGGCCTTAATGACTAAATATTTTTTGGTGTTCTTGGAAATCCTACTTAAAAAAATATTATAGTGTTTTCCTTAGCATTGAATTATAGAGGATTATTCCCTACATATGTGTATCCTTATAGTTGTCATTATGTGATATGTTCATATGTTTCTTCTTTGTGTATGTGTATCCTTATAGTTCTATATATGTGGTATGTTAAGATGTATATTTATTTTTGGGTAGTGACCCTCTTCGATTCTTTTGTGAAGTAAGCCTATTTTCTACCATTTTAACCTTAGACATTATTTGAGACCTATTAGAGAGTTGAAATTTTGTCAAACAATGTAAGCCAGAGATTATAGAGACTTTTGTCCCATTGGATCAAAATAACAAAGGCTCATTGTAAATTTTAAATCTTGTTTGTGCTATCACATAAAGGAGATTTGGGTAAGCACACACACCTTGGGATATAAATGTGTTTTATAATAAGTGACCTTTAGATGTGTCTTTTAGCCTTAAATAGATGAATAGAGATTTATAATCTTGTGTGAATGATGTATTAGATCTATTATTACTTAGGATTCCAAATTAATTTTGGTTATGACTTCTCAAGGAGGAGGCCATCACAAGTGCAAGGATATGTACATCAAACCCTAATTTCATGCATTTGATATTAAAAGGTCTAGATCATAGGCTAGGTTAGCATGTTTTACATCATCCTCATGTTGGGCTTGTGTATTATTGTTTAGATTAACTTTATATAATATTAATTAAATAAAATTTCAGTTTGATCATCATATGGTTGTTGTCAAGATCTTCACATTATTGTATTTTTATTTTATCAACTCCTTGTTTTGGATGCCTAAGAGTAGATATTATATAGAGTTAATCGAGACTCTTCCTTGGTGAGCCTTAGAGTGATAATTATATTATAAATTAAATTGTTTAATTAATTACTATTATTTTCAACTGTATCTGTTGACTATAAGATGTATATTTCAATGTTTTTAGGATCAAGGAATCATAATTAATTAGAGCATCTATTATGTTGGTGGATTATTTGACATAAATGGCTGACCAACTATGGGTAGGAATTTTTGATACACTTTCCCCTACTAAAATGAGGAAAATCTTGAGATATCCACTCCCAATATCTCTTCTAACTAGTCCAGGAACATTGATCTTCACTCAATGGCTCATTGTGACCATTCCAATTCAAGGGGCCTTTTTTGGTCATTGGAGTATTTTAGAATAATCACATGCATTATAAATATAGAATTTGATACATAATGTAATTAATGTATAGATATAACATAGAAATGTAACTAATCTAGACATGTATGTAGCACACTTATATATAACAATGCAATAATAGCTATAACTAGAGATTAAAACAATCAAGATATAATACTACGAATATATTGCATACATTTTAAATCAATATAATATAATGTATTGTTAAATAGAATTAAAAAACTATAAGGTTAAGGAGAAAAGAGAAGATAAAATATGCATTATAATAGAGCTAAACAATTTCACTCAAGTAGACAAATCCTCTAAGAAATGATTCCTTAGTTGACATAGGCCTAACACAAATCTAGTTGAAGGATTGGGCATGGGTATGAGGGAGATATCATAAATACAAAAGAGGAAAACAAGGCCACCATATTTCATGAACAAGCCAAGTCTATCAATTGACAATGATTTTATACAAATATGTATCATTCAAGGGTCATTCGTGATTCATCCAATACTTAGATTATAGATGGAGCTTCCAAACAACCTTGACTCAGAGAACTAAACTAGAAAGTAGGAAAATGATGAAAATAAAGGGGCATAATCTTTCTAATACTAAAATGATCAGCCCAAGTATAGCCTTCTCTAATATTAAAAAAGACCAATCCTTATTATAATGTATAAGTTGATCTTATATAGACAAATAAGTCTATGGAATTCAAATTCACATTCACCCACTAATGGGGTAGCTATAAAAATCATCAATATGATTGGGAGATGCAATTGAGGAAGTAGTGGTAATTTATAACACATTGGAGGAATGCACATTCATTTTACAATTCACATAATGTCCCAACTGAATGTTAGAAATTAAAATTAGTTTGGATTACATCAGGATTATCTTAATCCATGCCTAATCACAATAAATTTCCATGATTCTTTAAGGTTGAATTTATCTTTTACTCTTCACGCGATCCCAATGAGCAGACCATACTCATGATCCACTCTTCATTCATGATTAATGCCACTACCTAATATTGTCTTGAATTATATAATTTCTTATATTTTTTTGTGGGAAACCATCTACAACTTGATTCTACAAATCAAATTGAATGTGCAATCCCTTCACATGTTTTGATAATTTTGACAGCCAAATAAGGCATCAAATTTAAACTACTATCTTGTTGATGTCATAATTTCCAACATGTTCTTGATTGTGAGGGTATTTATATGTGTCTTATCCCTACTCTTTTGGTTATTGGCTTAGACTTGATGTGGATTGATCATTACATAGAGAGATTTTACCACATGGTGCAATTTCACTCAAATGAATCTCTAATGGATGTGACAGACTGCATGAGCCACCATGGGCCTATGGATTAGTAGGATGTTTCCATGCAGTCTCATCCTAATAACCCACTTGCATGGAGGATAATTTATTTCACAAATAACTAATGGATAATTTATCATAAAGATGGTGACACATGGTATCATCCCGCTAACCCACTCGCCCGAAGGGCTTGCCTTAATATGGACTCAACTAGGATTTTGAGTCATAAGGATATTTCCACTTGGTATCATCCCATTGATCTACTTACTTGACTATGTTTCTAAATTCTTAAGTCTTGTATATTGGCATAAAGATACCATGTGGATTCGATAAATTTTTTAATAAATTTACAAAGTCCCATGAAGCATAAATTTAACACATGGATCTTGGAAACTTTGAAAAAATAGTTGTCTTTGAAACTCTTTTGAATGTTGATATAAGACATGAGAAATCACCATGTGACACTGAGATTAATATAGGCACATGTGGGCAAGACAAAGAAAGGCCCCATCAACAACTTTAAATTAAAAGTAAGTGACTAAGTTTTTGAATGAAAATAGCTAAGTAAAAATCCAAAAAAATATTAAGGTGAGAAATGAAAAATTAATGAAAGCATAAAACTTAGCATAAAAAGGAAATGAATTTTTTTTGAATCACTCCAAGATATATGAACATAATAGTTTGCACAAAAATCCTAGGAGTAGGTGAGATCAATGAAAAGTAAAATTGGGATTTATAAGTGTTCATTAAGTGATTGAGTAGTATAAAATTATAAATGAGGTACATTATATAGTGAGATATTAGGTCACCATATAGGTAACAAATCAACTCATAATTATAGAATACATTAAGTGTATTTCCCCTAATGACCTTAACTACCATAAGTAAGATGACTAATAACCATATAAGTAAAAATAAAAGTGGAAATAAACCTACACTAATACCTCCTTAAAGTGTATCTTATGTGGGTAAGAAGAATTGGGTCTTGGCAATGAGTCCTAATGAGCTGCCAAAGAACAATGCAATTGTTATAAAATGGAGAAAAGGAAAAAAACCATAGAATAAAACTCCTATTCAAAAAGAGAGAAAAGAAATAAATAGTGCATGATATAAGGATGCCAATCACATCCAAAAATGCATCCACAAGTGAGAGCAATAGATCACATAGAGTGGAAAACTAAGATGTCTCCATAGAAGATGTCGAATCTACCATAGTAGAGCCCACAGAATGATGAATGTCATTGATGAGATACTCTACCTTAAGATTGAAGAAACTATATCTGTATCAAATAATGTTTCTTCCAAAATGATTTACTAGAATTTTTCCCATTCCAAAGTGGAATATGAATGAGGTAGTAGTATAAATAAATCTGAATAGGGTCTAAAATAGAAGTGTGACATAGGTCTAGAAAGATCTTGCACAAGAATTGAATGTAATACCACTAAAGTGAACCTATCATAAGTAGGTACAATAAAGAGTGGATCACCCTAGACTAGTAAATGTGTCCACCAAGTCCCTAATGTATCTCCAACCAAGGAACTATTTTCCTCATGCATAGTAAAAGGGCCAAATGCTCTATGTAATGATGGTGTAATAGAAGGAGAGGCTTAAATGGACTAGAAATTCCTTATAATTATGTAGTAGATATCCTGATGTCATATGAGTCTTGGATTAATATACCTACACCCTTTAATATCATAAGTGGACTAGAGGTAGGTGGATCAAGACCTAAATCCTCAATATTTTTAATGTGATAAGGAGATGGTGGAGGTGTGTCCCCATCACTATTGTAGTCATTCACAATAGAATAAGAGTCATAAATCTTAGATATGTTCTTAGGATCATAAGTGTCATCAAGTACATGTGATTCCAATGAAAAATAATGGAATGGAGAATTAACTAAAGTAATTTCTATGTGAAGTAGAGAGCATCTCTCAATAATAATTGAATATGAAGAAGAGAATGTAGATGAATCACACAGATGCGTAAACTGATATCCATTTGAAGAGAAGAGTTATCGATGATATCATAAGGTATACTCTCACTATAAACAATAGATTCCCTTGAAGTACCCATCTATGATAGCTCTAGAGGAACAACATCATGCATAGGAACAAAATTAAAATCCACAATGAGACAACTAAGGTCTGGCAAAATCTCATCTTGTAGTGGTGGCTTAATATAAAGAAAACATTGTACACCATGGATGTGTTATTAGAGGAAATAGGATTAGGAGGAAAGTGTACATCAGCCTATCATAGATGATAGGAATAAGAGTTGGAGTGTTATAAATATTAGTAATATCTCCAAAAATAGTTTGAAGAATGCTCCAAACAGTATTGGGGCACATTGAGCTTTGCAAGATGATGTAGATATCATGAAATGTGTAACAACAAGGTACCACAAACATTGTCATAAGTGTTAGCCAACTTAATCTACTTGTTATAACTAGTGGGAGTAGGAATATATCCATATATAAGTGGAATATTATTCTTTCCCTTTTTTTTGAAAAGGTGTTCCATATAATCATGCCAAGAAACATAATTTATCTTTTCAAGAAGAATAATTAGTGTAAAATCAACTTTATTCCATAGGTATCTCTTAAGTGAAGTGGACATGACTAAAAAAAGACACCAAGGAAGTGAAAAAATACATAAAACAATTGTAATGATCCCTTATGTATAATAATAGTGCATGCTCCTAAAGAGGATGTTGGGCACAACTGAGAATACATCTAAATGAGAAGTAAGTTCAAGAATCAAAAAATTATAGAAAATAAGAATTAAACATGATACATAATACCCCCTAATAAATATCATCAGTTACCCCATTATATTCTAAATTACAATCATGCTCATATATATTTCTGACACGACCAAAAATGTACCTTGACCGATTAATGCATAAGTACAAAAAACTAGAGGGATGTCGAGCTCAACCAATAATATGTCTAAGAGGTACAATATGTGAAGTATAGGTATTTGTATAGGTCCTTTAAAAATGTCACCAATGTATAGAACATGAAAAAATAGGCACTTTTGAAGAAGAGAACACTCAAAAAGGAGTTACTAATCAAAAGTTATGGCCATTTAAAAGCATGAACTCGCATGAAAAAAATGGATGAAAATAGTGGTGGATTTTTTTAAAACAAGTTATAAATAAACATTGATTAAAATATTTAAAAAAAATTAAATTAATTTCCTTAAAAAAAAACTTAAGGCCCTTTGGAGCAAACGTTAAGAACTTTTGGGTTGGAAGTGACCAAAGGTTTATTTCCCATATGACAAGGGGATAAGACCTTTTGTAGGTGATCCCATACCTCTTTTTATTTATGTGATTTATGTGGGAGTGAAATAATCCAAAATTACCTATAAATTTTAAATTAAATTATTAATTTTTTCTTGGTTAAATTTGGCATCCTCTTGGACGTCAGAACATGTAAAAGAGGTGGTCGAAATCCACGAGGGTTGTTGGCAATGCCATCAAGTTATAATAGCCATGATAATAAGGTTTTTGGGTTATGACATGAATTATGATGGATTTTTCAAGTTATAAAATTTAATATGGAAAAGGCCTCAGGGTCCAACAAACTTTCAAATAAAGGCATCAATGCCCAGCGATCTTTCAAACAAAAGTAGAGTCATCGAGATCTATAGGGCATGCAAGCAAAGGGATTAGGATTAATGGGGAATTAAAATACAAGCATCAAATTCCATAGGGTATGTGATTAGGCTTATAAATATATACCATGTTCTTGATTAGTAGTGAATGTTTTTTGAATTGTGATTGTCTGAATAACCACCAAAACTGCTTGTAAGGTTGGAAACTCTGCTAAAATTGGAAAATGTATAAATATATAAATTTGGTATGGATAATAGAAAACCTAAGAGAGACCCATTTTATAGCTCAAAAAACCTAATAAAACCTTGAAATAATTTTTTCATTTGAAAAGCTGGTTGTATAGATATACGTGAAATGACTAAAAAACTTGAAATCCTCTAAAAAAAGGCCAAATGTTATTGTAACAAATCTAGGTCATGTTTACAATTAATTTTAGTGTTTTAAAGACTTTCAAATCTGATGGACCTATCCATTTTGTTATTGGATACTTTAGTTATATATTTTGCATAGATTTTCATAAAATCCCACCAAACCTATGAAACTATCAAAAATCAAGAAAACCAATACGAATGCTAAAAGGAATGATCTCATCGAGGATTTAAAAAATGACAAAATGACTATCAGATTAGAGATATGATACCATTTCAGATCACTCTAAGATATTGGAACATTACATATTACACAAAAACCCTAGGAGAAGGTGAGATCAATACAAACTAAAAGAGGGCTTCATAAATATTCATTACGTGATTGAATAGTAAAAAGGTATAATGGAGGTATATTATATAGTGAGAGATTAGGTCACCATAAAGGTAATAACTCAACCCATAATTAGAAAAAATGTTAAGTGTGTTTCCCTTAATTGCATTAACAACCATAATCAAGTTGATTAACAACTATGTAGGTAAAATCGAAAGTAAGCAAAATCTTACACTAAATTTTTTTACCAAATTAACGCTAATTTTGTCCATTATTTTGAAATTAAATAAGTTAAAAAGTAAATATTTATAAACATTTAGTCATTCAAATAAATATGAAGCAAAAATGGACTAAATTGTTTAGGAAAATAAGTATAAAACTCTGAAATAGTTAGCTAGTTTTCATAAAACTAAGCCACAATAGTCTAAAAAGGAAGTTATAAAATGTGTTTCAAAACATAAACATGAAGGTAGATCAATACTTAATATAATCATGCAAATTAAGATTTCTAAATTAATGTAGTCCTAGATCTGATTCTATGCCAAGCTTTTAAGATGCTAATTTATTATTATTTAGGCTTAGTTAAAACAATGAAGCACATAAAATTCTAAATTTACATATCTAGAAAAAAACCATTTCCAAGAGGGATGAGTTAAAGAAGAAACCATCAATAAAATCCTCAAATAAAAAAGATCAGACTCCATAGCAAAAAGAGGGTCCCTAGTTTTAGACTAAAATGGGGAATGTGGTGCAATCAACAACAAATGGCTACTCCTAATAAGAAATACACCTGAGTATTTCAAGAATTTAGAATCTTTGATTTTAGAAAACATTAGATGTAATATCACCTATAATAAACCAAAATTAAAAGGCACTAAAGTATACCTCAAACTATGGCATACTAGGATACAATGTTTGTCAAACACCATATATGTATTTGATTAAGTGATTAAGGTTTTTTGCATTCACATGTAGTAATTCAGATTTGCATAAGGCCAAAACTGTTGAATGATAAAATATTTTATATTTTGGCTTGGGGGAAGTGGTATGATCATTACTCTACTAATGACTAGGCATTTATATCCCTTATAGATATACCTTTGGTCCCTTCCAAAGGCCTTACTCCACTGCTAACTATGAAGAAAAACCTATAGTGAAGGTTACTAAAATCACCCTTTTAAAAAATATTTTTAGATTTAGCAATATGGTAAAGTTTATTTTGAAAGGATATTTTTCATTTTCATCCATAGAGGGTTGGGAACCAAGCCACGGGTAAAATTAAATCAACAAATTCATGAAAATTTAATACAAACTAGAATTAGATCAATGCTACATTTTTTTAGATATTTCATTAAGTGTATTATATGGTTTTGAACAAGACCATAAATTTTCTAAATTCACAAACTCTGTTATGAATCATTGACATTTAAAATTTAGTAAATTAATAAATAAATCATAGCAGTTCAAAATTACAATTGGTTTTTTTTAGTGCCATCTTATGCCACCTATGCAACCACCTTTATTTTAATTTCTTTAATAAACATGGGAACCATAAAGAAAAATAGTTGGAGATAGATCCAATAATGAAAGTATGAAAACAATCAAAATTAAACCTATACCAACAAAAAAGGACATAAAGGAAAGAAAAACAAAACAAAACAAGAAAGGGAAATAATTTATTCATAGAGGTTTTCAAGTAAATGCATGCTTAAATCAGTTACACACCTAGTTTTTTAGGATTTTGAGAAGGGCAATGGAAACATCAAATTATGTCTATGTTGTACTTTGCATTAAAAAAACTATCACACTGAGATTTATCAATGTTCTTTCTAACAAAATTAATCAAATTAAGATTATACAATTGAATAATGTGTTTATACTTAATTTGTATAAAACACTTGGGATAGGGTGAAGGAAATACCTTACCTCATGTATTTTATTGTATTGAGGGATAGGGATAGGAATTCATACATACCAAACTAATTGGAAGATCCAACCTAAAAGTGGCATGTTCTTGATGGCAAATGAATGCCTTCATAACATCTAATTTTTTATCTTTGTCATTTGGAAGACATGGGAGTAATTCAGGTTCTTCCCATATCAGATACCTTTTGAATTTTTCATTAGTGGCTAAATTATGTGGATATATAGACTAATTTAGGTCATTCATAGCTTTTTTTATCCATTGGTTTCACTTCTCTATTTAGACCATTATGCTTATGATCTTATATTTATATATTGACCATGTTTGTTGCCTTGAATGTGTAACATGTTGGTGTTGGGAAATTAGGGATGGTTATGGTGTCATCAAAGGAACTCATGATATCTTTATTTTCATTTAACTTAGGCCTAGAGAGGAACTCTTATTTATCTAGACTTCAATGTTCTTGACTTCTCATTTCTAACTTGACTACTTCTACTGTTGGGAAGGACATAAGGCAACCATATTTAATTAGTTTGAAGGCAAGGTTGATCTAAAGGGAAGGAACATCAATCTTTTGTTCTTATAACTTATCTTTCCTAAATGGAAAACCCCCTTCTTCTCTATTTTATTCTTTTATTTCATTCCCTTTTATGATGTGGGAAATGTCTCATCACTTCCATAGAGATGTTCATTATCTTGGACCAGATTTTCAAATGTAAGAGTAGTAATAAAGGGAAAAAAATATTTAGATGTGTAGCATGCATCTTCCTTGTCTAATAGATATAACTCATATAATTTTTCTTTTATGTAATTTCCCAAGATGTTAGATTATTCATTTTGTATAGGAAACTCATCATCAATTACCTTTTTAACAACTAATTTGGCTTCAACAGTTATTGCTTCCTCATCTTTGGAGTCATTATCACTACTACTACAACCTTAAAATAATTAATAAGGATTATTAAATGTGACATTATCATTGTGCATGATCATCTCATTATTAGTAGCACAACTAGGTTCACATACTCCAAATGGTGTAATAAAGCTTGTAAACTTATGGCTAAGATTGTGTATCATCTGATGATCTTATCGTAAAATAAATGGTATTTAATTATTAATATCACCCAAATATATTGAATCAATAAAATAATATGAAGAAACCTACTAATTATACATAAAATTAATTGAGTTATATGAAATAAAATAGTAATTCATGATGTCATTCATCATAGGGAGGTTTGGTTGGGTGAAATATTAGGGCAATGCTTCATTATGAGGAACATATTGATCTATGGGTTAACTTGTAGGCATGTAAATAAAAGGATCCTAAGAATAAATTTCATGTTATTCCAAAGAATAAGAAGGGTCAGCACCAAATCATTGAGTCATTAATTTTCTCTCAAAATTAATAGCCTCTTGAAAGACCAATGCTAAGGAAATGAGAGTAGATGGGTTCATCCTAATAAACATTATATTTAAATGATCTAAATCATCAAGGTAAATTATTATGAATATGAATTTAGTTTGTAATAAAGGGTCCTTCAACCTAGTGTATAGCTAATGGAATCTATAACTGAACAATTAGTTAGTTTGTTTGGATATTTATGGGATATGGAAAATTGATAAAAAAAGATAGTAGGGTTAACAGGTACACTAACATTATTTAAGGAACATATTTTTTTAGATGGCCCAAGTGGTAATGCACCCTTCTGGTAGATCAAGATACTAAGAATAGGCAGTTTGATCTAGTGAAAGGGAAAATAGGTGACAAGACACATGCTCGTGCTAATCTACCTTCCCATAATAGATTATTTAAAATCCTAAATGTGTTCTTCAATAGTCTTGAACCCACCATATATATACTTCACACAAAAAATTTGGGGTGATTTGGGCAGGTCATGGGAAGGTCATGGAATATTCATAAAATAACTATGACCTCCTAGCCAAGAAAGGGCCATTGAAGGGCTCAAATAACTAGTTTTTCAATCTAAAAACCTATAAAGTAACTAAGAAACTCCTCAAAAATAAATAATAAGTGTAAAATAATATATTTTTGGCCCTCCTTCTAGCACCAATATGTTAGTTATTCCTTTGACATAAATAGTTGACCAACTCTAGGTAGGTATTTTTTATGCACTTACCCCTTATGAAAGGTGGGAAATCACGAGATATCCACTCATCAAGGTCTCTTCTACCCAGTCTAGGCACACTAATCTTTACTCAATGGCATGTTGTGACCATTATAATTTAATGGACCTTTGATAGTTGCTAATTTATTTTATACTAATCACATTCATTATAAATGTGGAGCTTTTTTCCTAAGGGAATCAATGTATAAATATAATATGGAAATGTAGCTGACTCAGACATGTATGTGTTAGAATATGTATTTCATGCATTTTTTCATGTTTACTAGTGTATTGAATAATTATTTTGTCCTGTAGTGGGTTTGTCCTATATGAGGATTTATCCCACATTTGTTAGTTTAGCTAGTTTAGTATTTCTCCTGCCTATATAATATCATCTCATTATCTCATTCTAAATAATCATTTTATTTAATTTTTGTTGCATTTCATTTGTTTTACAGCTACTTGTGATGTTCTTGTTGTGAACTCTTCACATATTTGTTTTGTGTAATGTTTTTACCATTTTTAACATGGTACCAAAGCCTTGAAGGGTTTCAACCAACCATTTGATTGTTGCAACTAATTTTCAAATTATTCTCTCAACCCCAACACTATCTATCTATTTTTATGTTATTTTGGAGCATTATAGGTTACACCTGGTGTCTTCCATTTTTATTCCTAAGGACTAAATTTATATTCTTGAGGGATGAATTTATGTTCTTAATGACTACATTTAATATCTTAAGGATTATGTGTAAGTTCATGTGAACTACATTATAACTTCTGTAAAGGTTCTTGGTTGCACTCAAGTTTCTAAAAAGGTGCTAGAAGTTGTTTATCTTTCCTTTTGACTGCATAGAGTCTAACTACTAATCAAATTTATCTTGTGGAAGAGTTAATGTGTATCTTGGTGTGTTAAACAAGGTTAGTGTAGGATAATTTAGGAATTATAGCTTTGTAATTTTTTTGATCTACATTGTCTCTTTTCTTTGACCTTTGTGGTAGTTGGGTCCGCTATAATACAAGTGCGCTAGAGTTTATTTTTTAGGCTACATTGAAGGTTTTGAGATCTAATTATGGTAATACCTTGGTAAGTCTATTTTATTTAACAGGTTTGTTTGGACCTAAGGAGCCTTGCATCTCATTTTGATCTAAGAAACATTTTAGGTGACAATTCAGGTGATAGTTCAACCCCAATTAGTGGCAGAACTTTTGGGAGCCATAACTTTTGCACCATAGCTCTGTTTGACTCCCTATTTGAACCGTTGGAAAGATAAGAATGAGGATAAAATTTTGAGATGTTAAAATCTCTAATTAGTGGGTTTTGACCCCCCAAAAATAAATGAAAGTGCACTAAATTTCAATTTTAGTAGTGTAGTCTAAAAATAGTAAGTTTCTAAAAATAGTAATTCTTTGAATTCTGTATTATTGTAAATCATGGAAGTTGAACCACTTGATCTCCCTCGAGATTGGTGGCCTTTTACATCCTCCTCATACCTTAAAAAATTTTATAAATGAAGATGTAACCTAAAATGGAAAGGAGGCATCTCTTCTCAGAGATAAGCATATGTTTGGATCTATAAATTTGATGAATAAAACATCTCTTCTCAAAGATAGCATTATTTTTATTGTGTTGTTCTTATTTATTGAATTATATTTCAACCAAAGCTTATGAGTTTTGGATTAGTGGTATCAGAGTGATTTGTATTTAGAGTGTATGACCTTGAGGATGAGGTTAGATTACAAGAATCTTGGGTGGAAAATAAAGCAACAGATTATCCACATGTTCACTCCAAACAACCTCAAATGGTGGACAACACTGAGACATCTGATCCTTTTAAGGAAATGGTGAATGAAGCCCTACATTAGTAGTAAGCATAAATGATACAATAATTTTCCCAAATTCTCCAAAAAAGTTCCATGGGAAATTTCGTCTCTTCATTTGCACCCCCACATCATTTTATTGCCCCAACACCCTTCAAGGTTCAAGTTAATTTTGATATCCCTAAATTTGAAAGAAAAATCAAAGCTAATGTAGTAGAAAATTGGTTGGATCAATTGTCTTCATATTTTTTGCTAAATAAATTCGTTGATAAAGAGAAGATCACTTTTGCTCTTTTGAAAGCATCATTGCCTATCAAAAAAATTTGGGAAGTTTACAAGAAGAGATTCAGTACAAATGATATTGGCCTTGAGGTGAAACCTACTTGGGATGATTTCATAGAAGCTGTAAAGGAAGAATACTACCACATTGGAGCATATGATCATCTGTATATAGAGTGGAAACAACTTTGCCAAGGTAAGGAATAGTCTGTTTAAGATTACACTAACATTTTTCATTCTCTATCTATGAGATTGGGCATCTAGGAAAGTGAGAAACACAAGGTTCTCAAATATCATGGTGGACTATAATGGTATATATGGGGGGAGATGGAACTCTTCAATTTGGAAACCCTTAGTGAGGCATACAAGTTTGTGGTGAAGATTGAGCATAATCATGGAAGAATGAATACGAAGAGTTAATATTTAAAATGGAAAAGTGACAAAGAAGGTCAAACATGGGGCCAAAATTGGAAAAAAAGGAAGGGAAGACTGAGAAATGGTGTGATTACCATAAATTTTAAACACACTCCAAAGAAGAATGTTGAGCCATCAAGTCCCTACTTTATGAGTCATAATCATCAACATCTACTACTCTGACTAATACAAAACCTACAGTCAAAGAGGATGAAGAAGAGATTGTAGATGATGAGCCCGATTCCATCATTACTTCATAATAGACCCACGAGGAGAGGCCTAACAACAAGGAAAGGTTGTTTCACTCTAAGTTATGGGTGAAAGGTAAGCCTTTACATTTCATTCTTGATAGTGGGAGTCAAAATAATTTAGTCTATGCTAATGTTTTTAAAATCCTAAATTTGTCTATGAAGCCTCACCCAAAGCCATACAATATTGGATGGTTGAGTCCAGGGAGAAACCTCTGTTTCACCCACCAATGTCTTCTGTCATATGCAATAAAAACTTTCCAATATGAGGTCTTATGTGATGTGGTCAATCTAGATGTTTGTGATGTAATCTTTAGTTATCCATTCATATATGATCGACATGGCATCTATGAATCAAGAACTCAAAGGATCACCCTCACTCTTGGAACATAGTGATATAGGGTACCATAGGTACCACCTTCTACATCTATCTCCCTGATTAGTGCCAAGAAATTTGTTCTCATGGTGGTCAAGCCACAAGAATCCAAAAGGGATGATGTTACAGGCCTAATTACACAAACAACACAACAACAGAAGCAAATAAATAACAAGATGAAAAATTTCATATCCTTCCATCCACAGACTAATGGTCAGATAGAAATGGTGAACAATCAAGTCCTACATAGCTCCATAAAGCACAACTCCACAAAGTACAGTCCATTCTAAGTATGTATCAGGAATCAAATAAAAACATAACTTCCAAAATTTATGACAAATATTGATGCAATGGGGACCATTTCTTTTCAATGAGGGATAAATGATCTAAGAAACATTTTAGGCTACAATTTGGGTGACGGTTCTACCCCAATTAGTGGTAGAACTTTTGGGAGCTATAACTTTTGCACCATAGCTCCGTTTGACTCCTTATTTGAACCATTGGAAATCTAAGAATGAGGGGAATGTCATGAGATGGCATTGAGATTTTTTGAGTGGGTTTTGACCCCATAAAAATAAATGGAAGTGCCCTAAATTTCAATTTTAGTAGTGTAGTCTAAAAATATTAATTCTCCAAATTCTATATTGTTGTAAATCATGGAAGTCAAACCATTGATCTCCCTTGAGATTGGTGACCTTACACATCCTCCTTCTACCTTAAATTTTTTTATAAATGAATACTTAACCCAAAAATTGAAAGGAGACATCTCTTCTCAGAGATAAGCATATGTTTGGATCTATAAATTTGATGAATAAAACATCTCTTCTCAGAGATAACATTATTGTTATTATGTTATTCTTATTTCTTAAATTATATTTCAACCTAAGCTTATAATTTTTGGATCACATTTATACCTCTATTTTCATCTTCCAAGATTGATTTTTTGGTAATACCTTGGTACACTAGTCAGAGGATGACATCTAAGTTGGATGGGGGCATTGGAACCAACAACCTATTTGGTGCCATTATAGGGATTCCACCAGCAAAAAAACACTTTAAAAATTAGAAGGAAATAATAGTCACTACTTTATCCTCTTTACATAGATATTGATTCATTTTAATTTTCTTAATATCTATATTTTTATTAAAAGAGGAAGTCAAATTCACTTACATGTATATCAAGGTACTAAGAAAGACTATTTTTTTATTTGGTTAAAAATTTTAAGTCTGTGGTAAAATTTTAGTTCCAACGAGTGGTTGGATGACTATGTTTGTTATTGATTTCATCTCAAATTGTATTTTGTAGTGTTTTTTAATTGTTTTGACCCTTTTTTACAAAAAAATGAAATGCTTATAAATTTTGAATCGTAACTCATATTTGAGTTCTTTGATTTTTAAAAGTGCATGTTTTTCAATTATCTATCCATTGGTATCATTAAATTGTTAAAATTAACTATTTTATAAAGTGCCAAATTTAGAGGGGTCCTATAATATAATCTTTTTGGGGTTGTCTTAGTGCCAATTTTTGTGCACCCTTTGCATTCATTTTTATCATGGTGATTAGTTGGTATGTCATCTACATCTGGTATTGATCATTGTGAGCCTTTGACTAAACACAATTACCACACATGGATACCTAGAATAGAGACAACCATTAAGAATAAAGGATTATGGTCCCTAATAAACAAAACATAACCACAATTCACATGAGACCTTGATAAATCTTAACACTAGTGTAATTTTAAATAATATATGGACTTGATTGAGAGTTATGTGAGTGATAGTCTCTTATTTCATTTTGATTGGTGTGATTCTCCTTTAAAAATGTGGACTAAGTTAAAATTTTTGTTTGGGAAGGTAGACCACTTGAGCTCAATGCAGCTTGAAGTGGAACTTACTTCACTTTATCCAGATGATTTTGTTTCTATTGTAGAGTACCTCACTAAATTCAAACATTTGTTGACATAGTTGAAGGGGAGTGGATGAGAGAATAATGATGAAGAATGTGTGTACTTAATTTTGTCTAAGTTGAGTGGCACATTCTAGATATTTGCATTTACATTTTTATCTAGTATGGATGCCTTAAATACCGCATTCAAAATGTCAAATCTTGAGTTGTTTTGTGAGAGACTCACTAGAGAGGAATCCAAATTGTATCACCTTGAGTCTTCCACCTCTCAAAAAGCATTAGTGGCCTCACATCCTAATTCCAAGGGAAAATATAAGGGTAAGAATAATAACATTCCTCCACCTCTAAATGCACCTAAGCCCACCAACACTTCTACATCTAAACCCAAACCATCTTCCAAATCCAAGAATAAGTTTAACCTATCTTGCTTTTATTTTAAGGGGACTAGCCATGAAGAGTTTAGCTATTTCAAGATAATACAAGAATTAGAGGATGCCATTAAGAAACACAATATCTCTATATCCACTCTTTCACCATATTATGAGCATGGAAAAACACTTAATGTTATCAAGAAATCACAACTACCTATTTCAAATAGTTGGGTTCTATATTCTAGTGCTTCACACTATATGAATCCTACTAAGGATTCCTTTGTATCTCTTGGTTTGAGTTCCACTTCCAATATTGAGGTTGGAGATTCTTCCTTCATTTTTGTTAAGGGAAAGGGTAACATACAACTAGATGGTGGTTGCATCAATGATTCATTATGTGTTTTATAAATCACTGCCAAACTACTTTTAGTGTATCAAATATGTCATTCTAGTTAGGGTAAGATAATGGCTTTCACACCATAGGGTGTTGAGTTTCAAATGTTTTTAGAGCCACATACACTCATTACAGAAGGCATTACTAATCACAGTTCTTAACTTTACTATTTTAAGGGTTTTGATGGTACTCCTCCTTTATGGATGTGTTTAGTTTCTCATGAAAATTCTAAGAGTTAGATTTGGCATGAGAGATTTAGACACCTTGACTAAAAGTATTTGATGGATTTGAGCACTCATAGTATGGTAAAGGGACTTCCTATAGTTTCATGTCTTGATGGAGTCTGCCCTGATTGTGCATTGGGAAAATAACACCATGATCTATTTCCTAAGCATATGTCCATAAGAGATTATTCACCACTTGGGCTTATTCATAGTTATTTAATGGTCTTTCCTATTTCTTCATTCAATGGAGCTAAGTTTGTGCTTACCTTCATTGACATTTTTTCAAGGCATACTTGGATTTAGTTATTTAAGTAGAAGATTCATGTCTTTGCTCACTTCAAATTATTTAAGGCTTTGGTTGAGAAATAGTCATTGAGTTGCATCCAAAAGTTTTATACAGACAATGAGGGGATTACTTTAGTGAAAATTTCATTTATTTTTTGGCATCCCATGGTATTTTTCACCAGCATTCTGTTTCACATACTCCACAGTAAAATGGATTAGTAAAGAGGAAGAATTAGACCTTAAAGGAGATGGATAACTACATGATGCATTAATTGGATTTATCTCTTGTCTATTAGGAAGAGGGATTTAATTATGCTAACTATATTCAAAACCATACACCACATTGATCACTTGAGCATATGACTCTATAGGAGGCTTTCTCTGGATCCAAGCCTGATGTCTCATTTTTTTGAGTCTTTAGGAGCCTTGCTTGGGTGTATGTACCAAAGAAGAAAATGAAAGCATTGGAAAAGAAGAGCAAACCATTAATTTTCTTAGGGTATTACAAGAACATGAGAGCTTATAATAGTTTATAACCTGATACTCATGATGTTCATTTTTTAACACATGTATAATTTTATGATTTTTTCACATCTCATGAGTCTTCACCTTCTTTCATGCCTACTTATTATTATTTTGTTGATTCAACTCCTCTAAGGGATTCATTATTTGAGGAGCTAGTTAGGAGATTACTAAAGAGGTCATAGAGGATGATTAACTTATTCACATTGATGTTCCCACTATGCCTAGGGGGGCTCATACTATAGTTGATGAGGTAGCACCATTCATACAAGATCTTTAACCTACTTGGCATCACCATGCACATTCTACAAGTATTAGAATTTTATGTCAAGCATTGTTTGGGGAATATTTTTCATAGGCTCATGGGATATAGGAGTGTGATTATTTGATTACCGATGATTATTCTTCATTTATGAAGAATCATACTTGTGATTTGGTTACTCTTCCTAAGGAAATAAAGTTAGTTAGGTGCAAATAGATTTACGGCACCAAGTATGTAGCTGATGGGTCCATTGGAAAGTATAAGGCATGTCTTGTTGTAAATGGATTCTCACAAGTCAAAGGTATTTATTACTCTAATAATTTCTCACATTTTTACAATATGTATTTAGTTCACCTCATACTTTATCTTGTTGCATCATAGGGTTGGCCAGTATATCAAATGGACATTATGAGTAATTTCTTACATGGATACTTGCATGATAAAATCTATATGGATCAAATTGATGCATGTTTGAATTACATATAATAAAATTTGGGTGAATAATTTCCCTTAAAATAATCATTAAATTTCACTTACCATTCATGAAGCATTCATTCAAACACATACATCAATCAATGCATAAAAATACATCCACATAAGAAAATAACATATTAACATAAGAGATATGTGGAAAGACCTAAAAGGGGATAAAACACACTAAAAAAAATCTTTTAATATATTCCTATAATAAATTAATCAATATTTAGTGAGGCACCAACCCCATAAGGAGTACCAACCCCTCACTAGTCAAGTTCCAACTTAACTAGTCCTTTATCAAATATCAAATTGCAAGGAGACACCACCCTACTAGATAAATTAGCACCAAATAAGCCACATAGAACCTATGATAAAAAATTTAAACCATTTTATTTCTCAACTTATTATTATCACGTTATTTTCCTCTTCACACTCTTTTATCTCTCTCAAACAATGTATTAGGCATGTTCACTCAACTAGCCCTCTTTTTGGTAGATTTAGGTCATATTACCTTGCTCATCATATGTATAATCACTATTATCACTTCATTAAATACTCAAAATACCTATTTTATTGTCTTATATCCCTCTACCTAGTTTTTAAACTTTTATTTCATTTTTTTACCATGCCCATGTTCTAACTAGTCAAATTAGGCCTATTAGACCTTCTTATACTTGACTCTTGCTATCACATGCCTTGATTAGATATAAACATATCCATAATTATATAAATTTTTATTATATAAAAATACACATTTTAAAATTTAAAAAACCATTACATATGTTTGTCACCACTCATAAGGACGAAAAACACCATTAGGTCTAATAAAGACCTAATGCAATTAGGCCTTCTCAAAGCACATGTTTCACCTTGACCACATTGGAACATATTGAGCCTCTATAAATGGATTAAATAGTTAAAAAACACTTAAATTATACCATTTTAAAGATAACTTTATGTCCCCTACACCATTTAGTTCATTTCACTCTTTGAACCACACTATTAGGCTTACTCACAATTAGGCCTTCTCACTGCCAGAAAGTCAGCTTTGAATATATTACGTATACACTCAAATTTTTCATATAAATATAAAAAAAAATGATATTAATATAACATAAATTAACTCAAGGTAATCACCATGTCCATTATACTTCACCATATAGGACAAAAGACCTCAAATTGACCACTTGTATATGCTCACATAGAACTCCAAACATGCTTCAAAACCTAATCAAGAACCTTCAACTATTCACACCTTCATATAAAATTATTATGAATAAAAATATATTAAAATTAACTTATGATACCTATAAAATATCTTCATATCCATTATATTATTTAACTCTAGGTAAATCACCTCATGAACATCACTCTTACTAACATATAGAAAAATGCCTGAATGCTCCAAAACATAGTCATAGAAATAATGACTTATAACACCTATAGATTAAATTTAATGAAATTAAAATGGGTTTATATGATAATAAAACATTATAATATTAACTTAAAAAATATATTATAGGATCAAATAGAAATATTGGTCTTACAGACCAATATCATGGCTTTACTGTATATAGACCTCATTGTGTTAGACAAGTCAGATTGAGAACAACTTTATACCATACACACACATCCCAAAACTTATATCCAATAGGGATATCTGTTACATGTCTTTAAAAACAACCTTATTCAATTGGATCCATTCCTAAACCATGGCATCACATCCCTAATCTCATTCCCACTTTTGCCTATTTTTCTTAATATCTTCCTCACTAGACCTTTTTAGCAATAGGCAAAATTCCATGACTATTTTAACATATTTTAAGTATGTAACCTAAAAAAAATTACATGTAATCAAAATAAAATTATCACACATCATCCTCTAATAATTTTCATGCTTTCACTTGGTCAACCCTGACTACTACATAAAAATATGAGAAATAAGGGTTTTCCTATAACTTCCACTCACTCTTCTCATAGACCAATGCCACCTGAAGGTACCTAGGAGAGTAATATACATGATCAAATAATTAAAATAACTCATATAATTAATTTTTTAATCATTTCTATCAATATCTTCCATATCAAGTCATTATTAGGGTTTTAGAAAGGGTTAAGAGCACCTTACAACCTTCACAATCATTCATAAAGCTTGGGCCCTTAATCCAAAAAATAATGATTAAAAACCTGATTTAGTATCATTAACCAAATTCCATGAAATTCTTATTATCTCATTAAAAGGTTGCACATACCAAAAATCATAAGAAAATCCTTTTTGGTTTTGCAATACCTCATTCTGTGCACATAAAAAACCTCAAAACCACATTTCATGCTTTCTCCTTTAGAATTTAACCACAAAATTGGTAAGCACACTTTAAAAAACATTTCATACCTATTATAATTTTCTCATGAGATCTATCACCTTGGAAACTAAACTTGACCCCTCATTAGGACACACTAGGTCTATTTGCACATTAGGCCTTGAGCTGCTAGTCATATTTAGACATTGAACATACCTAAAACTAATTTAACTAATATAAAAAATTCATTATCATGTCATAAAAATTAATACCAAGCTCACACACTAAAAATTTTATTTTCAAAATATTTAGACTACTCACTTCATCATGCTACTAAGCCTATGCCTTCTCACTAGGTCTATTCATGCAAATGAATAAGCCTTGAACTAGTCTTGACATATCCTTTGAAGTATTATTTACCTTAAACACATGTTTAGATAGTGTTAAAAATATTCTGACATTATCTACCATTGATTTTTATCCTTCATAAGTATTGACAACATTTCATGGTACCTTATTAGGGTAGGTAGGGTCTAAGACTAGTCTGGTTATTTGCTTAAGCTTAAGACCTTACCACTATAGGTTTACCTTGAAACTTTCGTGAGTGTTCCCACACTTCATAGACATTCTTGTTCATCCTTTTACATCCAATAATACCTATGTGTATCCATATTACCAAACAACTATCTTCATACACATGCTCATGATATGACAATGTTCCTTAAGACTAGTGATCAAAAGTATGCTTACCTTGTATCTTGATCTTAACCTTTACGTGTCATCAACCTCAGATGAATTACCAAGTTTCCTTTAAATTATCTCAAAAAATATATAATATTTTGACTTCAAATTCTCTCTTGTCATAAGAATCCTTATTACATATCACTTCACCATGCATGACACCAACTTTGAATTTGGCATTAATGACATCCATCTTGACCTTGTGTCAATGACAACATTTATTCCACAACACCAAAAATAGGAAAATATCTCAATAATCTCCTTATTTTTCATTAATGGTAAACACTTAAAAAAATCTGATCATTCTCATCTCCCCAAGCTTGATCTCTTCTAACTAACATTTCTCCTAAACTGGAACTTTCTTTCCCTTTGACATTAATGACAAAGGGTCATCTCTTGACAACTATCTAATCCTTAGACTTGGAACACCAAACCTTTTCTCTTCAAACAATATCATTCTCTCTCTTTTTGTCAACAACTCAACACACAAAAAAATGTTGCCCCTTTGTTCTTATACTTGATACACTCATAAGAACACTTAGACATTTCAATCCAATCTCACTATGCACACAAGAAACTCACTTTCTTGCATTGTCAACCACGTTCAATAAGCTCTTGAAATTAGTTCCAAACCTATACACAAATCAAGATCATAACCAACTAAATTCATGAACATGTTGACCTTTTTAGATCAATTCATAACTCAAATTTATACATGATTTCTAAAAATCTTCTTTCCAAACACAACTATTCTTGGATCATGATTGGCTTCCCTTATCTCAATGAGGTATTAAAACACTATCATGAATGTGATTTGGTTTGATTAAGTCATCATATAAATGATTTTTAACCCATCTCTTGAAATCACACCTCCAACAGACTATTGACTAAACTTTGGATCTAAAACAAAGAATACAAATCTCTCCTTAAGACCATGCATCATTCATGCTTATGCTCAATAGTTGAGTGCCTCCATGAAGCCTAATGGTGTCACCTCCTTTATATGGTACTAAAAAAACATAAACTCAAGAGATTCCTAGATCTTCATGTCCTCAATAGACTGAATTTTCTTCAAGATCCTCTCAACCTTGAATAGCCTCTTTGGCTTGACCTATTCAATCCCAATTTGAACAACATTCTGACTTGGTCTACTTGTCTTGACTCCTTCATCCATAAACTAAGCTAATTGGGAAATTTATTTTCACTCCTTTACATCTAAAATATGATCCACCATGGAAAATATTCCACTTGGACTTAAATTTTGATCATCATTCACCTTACCTACCTTTGGTCTCCATTCATTATCTTGTCCTCTTTCTTCAAATCTATGGGACTCAATCTTCTTGTACTCGATGGGCCTCAATCTTGTTGTTTTGACTTGAGAATCCATTCCTAAAAAACTTTGAAATATGACCAAACTTTTGACATTTGAAACACACCATTACCCATACTTTTTGACTAATTATTCTCATCATAATTCCATACACATTTAATCTTGGAGGGTTTTCTACAATGCCTTGCTCTATGACCAAATTGGTTACATGAATAACAAAAACCATTGAAAGGATTAGTATACATTATAGTATTAGGCTGCCTAATAGTATTAATCTTCATTCTACCAATACCATCATTTCTTTATTGACCATTGACCTTTAAGGTCTGATTCTCCTTCATCATATTAGTGTTCTTTTTTTGGTCTCCATTGAAACCAAGACCTATTTTGTCATTAGCAGTCTTTTAACTACTCAGGATGTTGTCTAGATCATTGGTACTCTTTTCAAACTTCATAAATGAATTTACCTTACTTTATGCCTAATCCAACTTAGATCTCAAGTAATCCACTTCAGCTACATACCTGACACATTTTTTTTCTTTAGCCTTTAGGCTTGTAGTCACAATCTCAATTTGATTCTCCACCTATTTGACTATTTCTTCTTATTCCTTGGAGTTGTTTCTCAATCTCTCTTCAAATAAACTAATTTTATCCTCATAATATTTAATAATATACCTCGTCACCTTATTATTTTTATTCACCATATTTAGTTCTTTTAGAGCATTCATCAACTCAACCTCAAAGTCCACCTCATCTTCTTCTTCATCTAAATCACCAACAATACCTCTAAATCACATGGACTCTTCTTAATTTGAATATCTTACTTCCTTAGCCATGAAATAACTTCATTAACATCAAGACCATCACCTTCATGGTCACTCTCAAAATCAACTTTATCACTCTCATCAGATGAGATGTAATCTTCCTTAGTGTAACAAATTCTTTTGTTCTTGAGAGACTTCTTTTCATCATCATACTTTCTAAAAAGTTTAATGCTCTTTTAAAAGCTAGAGGACTTATTGTCATCATCATTAACTTCATCATTATCTTCATAATAATTTTTATTATTCTTATGAGGGAGCTTATTAACAAAGTGTTCAATTTATCCACAATTAAAACACTTAAAGGGTAGCTTACCCTTGTATTTACTTGAACCAGTTTTCAATTTTCTTACAAACATAGCTATCAACTCATAATCATAAAAATAAAATTCATCATTGTATTTGAATTTATTACCTTGTGTATTATTCTCCTTTGACTTATTTTCTTCCTTGAATGTAGCTTCCTTCTTTTCAAGTCTTCCTTCACTTGTCCTCATCTCATAGGCTATTAGGGTGCCATAGACTCCATCAATCTCTAGCTTGTTTAGATCTTGAATCTATTTAACAACAAATAATGTAGAATAAAAATTAGGAGTCAGAGATATCAATACCTTTTAACAATAGTAGACTCTTTCAATTATTCAGAAGGCCTCATATGATATTAACCACTTCATCAACCCTCAATAGGTAGGTTACAATGGTCTCATCTTCACTTGTTTAGGATCTCCTTTAGGATATTATGCATACTTAAAAAGACATATATCTAATAATTTTTTTTATAATTACTAAGGGTGAACTATTTCCCTTAAAACAATCATTTAATTTCACTTATCATTCATGAAGCATTCATTCAAACTCATATGTCAACCAATACATAAACAAACATCCACATAAGTAAATAACATATGAACAAAATAAATGTATGAAAAACCATAAATGGGGATAAAAAACATTGAAACATATATTTTAATATATTTATATAGTAAATTAATCAAGATTTAGTGAGGTACCAACCCCACAAGGAACACCAACCCCTCACTAGTCAAGCACCAACTCAACTAGTCCTTTAACAAACACCAACTTAAAAGGAGGCACTAACCCCTAGGAAAATCATCACCAAATCATCCACATACAACCTATGATCACCTTTTGACACTTTTTATCACTTAATGATGATTACCTTCTTTTTCTCTTTAGACTCTTCTATCTCTCTTAAACAGCCTATTAGGCCTCTTCACTCAACTAACCCTTTTCTTAGCAGATTTAAATCATATGACCTTGATAATCATCTATATAATCACTATTATAAATTAATTACATATTAAAAATACCTATATTATTTTCTTCAATCCCTCTACCTATTTTTCAAATTTTTATTCCATTCGTTCACCATGCCCATATTCTAACTAGTCAAATTGGGCATATTAGACCTTCTTATACTTGACTCTTGATATCACATGCCTTGGTCATAAAAAAAAAATATAAATAATTTTATAACCCTTGGTATATATCAAAAAACATTTTTCATAAGTTAAAAAACCATTACATAAGTTTTTCACCACTCATAAGGACTAAAAACACCATCAGGCCTAATAAAGACCTACTGCAATTAGGCCTTCTCAAAGCACATGTTTCACCTTGACCACATTAGAACATATATAACCTATATAAATGGATTAAATAATTCAAAAAATATTTAATTATACCCATGATAATCTCACATTATAACCCCTACACCATTTAGTTCATTTCACTCTTTGAACCACACCATTAGGCCTTCTCACTACCAGAAAGTATGCTTTGAATATATAAATTATACACTCAAATTTTCCACATAAATATATAAAAAAACCATATTAATATAACCTACATGACCTCAATGTCATCACCATATCCATTACACTTCACCATATAGGACAAAATACCTCAAACTGACCACTTGTATATGCTCACTCAGAACTACAAATAGGCTTTAAAACCTAGTCAAGAACTTTTGAATTTTCAAACCTTAATAAGAAATTAACATGAATAAAAATATATTAAAATTAAACTATTATATATATAAAAAAAATTAACGTGCATTACTTTATTTAACTCTATTAAAATCACCTTAGGAACATCACCCTTACTAACACAAAAAAAACTACCTAAATGCTCCAAAACACAGTCATAGAAACAATGACTTAGAAAACCTATAGATTTCCTTTAATTAAATTAAAATGGGTTTATATGATAATAAAAAATTATAATATTAAATTAAAGCAAATATATTATATTCTCAAATAGAAATATTAGTCTTACAGACTTATCTCATGGCTTTATTATACAGAGACCTCACTATGTTAGACAAGTCAGATTGAGAATAACTTTATACCATACACACACATCTAAAAAAATTATATAAAATATAGATATGTGTTACATGTATTTAAAAAAAAATTATGCAATTTGATCCATCTCTAATCCATGGCAAGACATCCCTAATCCCATTCCCACTTCTACATATTTTTGTCACTATCTTCCTCACTAGGTCTTTTTAGCGATATACCAAGTTCCATGATTGGTTTAGCATATTTTAATTATGTAAAATTATAAAAAAAATTACATGGACACAAAATAAAAGTCTCAAATATCATCCTCCAATCATTTTCATGCTTTGACCTCGTCAACACTAACTTTTACATTAAAAATGAGAAACAAGGGTTTTCTTATAGCTTCCACTCACTCTTCTGACAAACCAATGCCACCTGGATGTACCCAGGAGAGTCCTATACATGATAAAATCACCAAAGTAGGTCATAAAATTAATTATGATCCATTTATATCAATATATTCCATATTATGTCATTGTTAGGGTTTTAGAGAGGGTTAAGACCACCTTATAGTCTTAACAATCAATCATAAAGCTTGGGCCCTTAATCTAGAAATTAATGATTGAAAACTTGACTTATAATCCATACAAAACTTCCAAATAATTATTAAGATATCATGAAAAATTTTCATGAGCCTACAAGCATAATAAAATCCTTCTTGGGTCTGTAATACCTCATTCTGTGCACACATAAAACCACATTTCATGATTTATCCTTCAAAATTTTACCTCAAAATTATTAAACACAATTGATACAACCTTTCATATCTCTAATAATTCTATCATGAGATATAACACCTTTAAAATTTAACTTGACCCCTTATTAAGCTACACTAGGTATCTTTGCACATTAGGCCTTGAACTACTAGTCATATTTAGACCTTGAACTTACCTTGAAACCTCTTTCAATAATATTAAAACTTCATGCTCATGTCATATAACCTATTACCATACTCAAACACTCCTAATACTATTTTCACAAGCTTTATACTACTCACCTCATCATGCTACCAAGCCTATGCCTTCTCACTAGGTCTCTTCATGCAAATGAATAATCCATGAACTGGCCTTGACATCTACTTTAAAGGCTTATCTATCTTAAACACATGTTTACATATTTTAAAAAATATTATCACATTCTCTATCACTAATTTTTATCCTTCATAAGTCTTGACAATATTTCAGGGTACCTTATTAGGTTAGGTAAGGTCTAGGACTAGTCTAGTTTTTTACTTAGGCTTAAGACGTTACCCCTATAGGTTTACCTTGAAACTTTTTTGAGTGTTACCACACTTCATATGCATGTCTGGAAATCCTAGAACATCCAATCATACCTATGTGTATCCATATTATAATACCACCATCTTTATACACATGCTCATGATATGATAATGCTCTTTAAGATTAGTGCTCAAAATTATGCTTACCTTATATCTTGTTCTTGACCTTGACATGTCATCAACCTCAGATGAATTATCAAGTTTCCTTTAAATTATCTCTAAATAGAGAAACAATAGTTTTCCTTCAAATTATCTCTTGTCATAAGACTCCTTATCACATACCACTTCACCATACATGACACCAACTTTAAATTTGACATTAATGACATCCATATTTAACTTGATATCAATTATAACATTTATGCCATAATAAAAATAATAGGAACATACCTTAAAACTAGGTTTGTTCATGATTCTTCTATTATTTTTTGACTTAGGAGGTCTATTTACAATCTTAAATAGGCCCCTTAGGCTTGGTACAAGAAGATGGATTATTTTCTTCTCTCTACTAGATTTATTCATTGCCACTCTAATCTCATAGTGTATATTCAGTGTCTTGTAGAGGACATTATTATTCTATTATTGTATCTTGATGATCTACTTCTTACAAGTAGCTCCTCATCTTAGATTTAGACTATTTAGAAGGCACTTCCAACATAGTTTGACATGACAAATCTTGGCCTTCTACATTTCTTCCTTGGTCTATATATTTCATAGTCAAATATATGTATCAATTTGAGTGAACAAAAGTGCACACTTGATCTACTTTAGCATTTTTTCATGGATGATTTCAAGCCAAGTCCTTATCCTTTTCAACCTAGAGTGACTCTAACTGTCTTATGGATAATTAGGAGTCTTGTGTATTTGACCCATATTCACCCTAACATTTCATTTGAATTTGGGCTTGTATTTAGGTTTGTACTTAACCCTCATGATAGTCATTGGCAAGCTCCCAAGAGGATTTTGAGATATCTAAGATGCACTACTCATTTTAGATTAGACTAACTAGGGGTTTTAGTCAGTTGATTAGATATAATGATTCAGATTGAGTATGTTCTCTTGATGACAAGTGTTCCACTTTTGGCTACATATTTTATCTTGTTTCTTCACCTATTTCTTGGTTATATAAGAAGTAGCAAGCTATTTCACTTTCATCTATAGAAACTAAGTATAGGGCAGTAGTTACAGTGAGTCAACATGTTCTTTGGATTTTTTAATTGTTGATAGAGTTTGATTTCATGTAGGATTCACCCATTACACTTTAGGGTGACAACCAAAGTGAAATTCATATATCTCACAACCCAATTGAGCATTAGTAGACCAAACACATTAAGGTACATATGTAATTAATTTTTCAACACATTTAGGATGTCATTCTTAGCTTGGATTACATTTTAACTCATTAGTAGGCTATAGATATATTCATGAAGCCTTTTGTATCACCTCATTTATTTCATTTGTGTGGTATGTTTGGGGTTTCATAATTTGTCCTTAAGGGTGCTTGTGAAGAGATCTTCCTTTTTAATTTCATGGATACAAATTGTACATGAGTACCTTATCAAGCCTTGTTGTTAGGACTCATTCTATGGATATGCCACTATTTATTTTTTGTCTTTTGTTATCCCCTAGATTCACATGAGGGGGGGTGGTGTTAGAGTATGTGTTACATGCATTTTTTCATGTTTGCTAGTGTATTATCTAACTATTTTTTCTTGTAGTGTTTTTTTCCTATATGAGGATTTATCCCATATTTGTTAGTTTATGTAGTTTAGTATTTCAACTTTCATATATAAGCAAGTACTTATCTTTGTACTAGCATCTCATTATATTATTTTGAATAATCAGTTGATCTTCTTTGTTTTTCTTTTTTTTTTTTTTTTATAGATACTTGTGATGTTCTCATTTTGAACTCTTTAGATCTTGTCTTCATGAAATGTTTTTACCATTATTAATAGTATGTAGCACACTTAGATACCACAATGCAATAACAACTACAAACAAAGATTCAAGTAATCAAGATATAACATTAAGAGTAGATTGCATAGATTCTAATAAAATATAATTTAACAAACTGATAAAGAAAATAAAAAAGAGAGAAAGACAATGAGAAAAGAGAAGAAATAGTTTTCTTTCTAATTAAGCTAATAAATTCACCTTGAGTAGACAAATATTTCAAAAAACCAGTCCTTAGCTAAGTCAAACCTAGCATAGCTCCAACTAAAGGATGATGCATGGGTTTGAGGGACATAACAACAATACAAAAGAGGAAAACATGGCCACCATGTTTCACATGCATGCCAAGTCTATCAATTGAAAACACTTTTATATAAATATGTTTCATTCAAGGGTCAGTTAGGATTCATCTAATACTTAGTTAGATTATAGTCAAGGATTCCAAATAGACTTAACTTAGAGAACTAAATTAAAAGGCAAGAAAATACTAAAAAAAATGGTCATAATCTCTCTAATCCTAAAAAATATGAACCCTTATTAAAACATAGTAGTTGGTCTTATATAGAAAATTAATTCCATGGAGTTAAAATTCAAATTTAGCCATTAATGGGGCTATTACATAAATCATCAATGTGATTGTAAGATGTAGTTCATGAGGTAGTGTGGATATTTGACATATTTAAGGCATGCACATGCATTGTGTAATTCACACCATTCCTTGATTGAATGTTGACATCTAAAATCATTTGGGATTGCAATCAATATTATCATATTCCATTCCTATACATAATCAATATGCATGCCTCTTTAAGGATTAGTTTGTCATTTTCTCTTTGTGTGATCCCAGTGTGCATTCCATGACCATGATTCATGTTTTATTCATGATTCTCAATTGAATATTCCTAATTTTGATTAATGACACTACTTAATATTACATTAAATTCTTTTATTTCTGATCATTTTTGGTGGGAAACCATATGTAACTTAATTCTATAAATCCAATTAAACATAAAGTCCCTTCTTGGGTTTTGATGGTTTTATTGAATATACAATCCATCAAAATTAAACTAATATCTTATTGATGCCATCATTGATATCATATCCTTCATTAGCAGGGTATTGCCATGTGTCTTCTCCCCACTCTTCCATTGCTCTACCAATGCTTGATATGGGATGAATGTGTTTCTATTGTGATATATTAAATCATGCCACATAGTACAATCTCACTCAGAGATTTAATGGATCTTCTAAACTATACATACCACCTCAGGACTATGTAATAGTGGGATTTTTTCATATGGTAGCATCTTGCTAACCCATTTGCTTGAAGGATTTTTATTTTGAATAAACATACTTGAGATAGTGGATCATTAGGATGGTACCACATGGTAGTATCCTATTAACGTGGTTGCTCAAAGGGATTGGATTAGTACAGACTTGATCGATATTATGGGTCAATGAGACTTTCCACTTTGTATCATCCTATTTATCTACTCACTTGATGAACATTTGAAATGTTTAAGTCACACATATCGATATAAATATTCCACATTACTCCACATAAACTTTTAAATAAATCAACTAAGTCCTGTACAATGTAAATTTTACATGTGGCTCCAGGTAACTTTACATAATTAATTAATTACTTTAAGTTCTTTTAAATGGGTCTACGATGCTGAGAGCCATGGGAGATCAACATATGGTTCTAGGATTAATATAGGTACTTATTGGCAAGACAAAGAGATTCCAATCAACAACTTCAAATTTAAAATCAAATGACTAAGTTTTTGAATGAAAATGACTAAGGAAAAATCCAAAAAACAACTAAGGTAAGAAGCTAAAACAACCATGAAAGAATAAAACTTAGCACAAAAAAAACTCAGTTTCATCAATTTAAAGACAATTTTGTCCATGATTTAGATCTACTAAGTTAAAAAGTAAAACTTTATATTTAGTTATTCAAAACAAAATGAAGAATAAATACATTAAATTATTGAGGAAAGGAGGCATAAAACTCTGAAAAAGTTAGATAATTTGTATAAACCTAAGGTAAAATGCTCTAAAATTTAAGTTTTAAAATGTGTTTTAAAACACAAGCATAAAGATAGACCAAGACTTAATATAATCATGTAAATTAAGATTTTTAGATTAATGCAGTCCTATATATGATTTATATGCCATGTTTTTAAGATACAAATTTATTATTATTCAGGCTTGGCTAAAACAATGAAGCATATTCAAACTCTAACTTTACACATCTAAAAAAATAACTTCCAAGAGGGCTGATTTAAACAAGCAACCACCAATGAATTCCTTAAAGAAACTAGATCATACTCCAAAGCAAAAAGAAGGTCCCTATTTTTTAGATTGAAAATGGGATGTGTTGTGAAAGAAAAAACATATTCTTGGCATCATATTAATATGACTTGTCCCTCTTAATTGATAAGAACAATAGGTAACTGGTATCAAGAATTACTTTTCATATTAATCTCACTCTATTATGTTTGTATTTTTATTCCTACGAGAGCATTGTAGTGGAATATAATGAATTAAATAATCACATAATAATTGTGTCACATTTCAATTACACATTGACTGTATGACAATATTTAAACCATTAATCAATTATAGTTAATAAGTAAACATCATTGAATTAATTTAACAAAAAGAATTACATGGGTTTTGAGACAATTGTTTTGGGCATGACATATTGCTATAAGAGTATGGGTTCAATATTGGAAATTTGGAAGATCAATATGGTTGGCTTAATTACCCTCTATAATATACAAAAAATATAATGTATAATTTCAATTTGATTGATATGATTCATGAGGATTTTCTATATAAAGGTAATATATCAGTTGAGATTCATAAGTTTTTGGACATAGAAAGCATGCATAATTCCATGGACACTCTTATGGCACAAAGTGATATGGGCATAATGATTACTTATTGTAATACATGGACAACAATATTGGTAGATGATTGTCAACAACATCATTAGGGATGGCATAAGTATGTTATTTGGACCGATGGGACAACTTTGACCCATGTATAACTCATAAAATTATGTTATTATATTGTGGTGTTTGTACCCATTGTCTTAAACCAACATGAAAAATGTACTTTGAGATAAATAAATTTATCATTAACCATGGTAGCTACAATTTACATGTTTAATTTTAACATATGGTGTAATCTATTGTATCTTTTTTATATGTTATAAAAGCATCACTCCTAAATAAAAAACATTGTTTTAAGATCATAGTGTTTATGTTATGGTGCAAGTGTGACAATGGTGTTGTGTATCTAAATTATAATTTAATGGATGTAAATGTGTTTTTCATGTACAGTGTGTAAACCTCATGTGTGTAAATGTTGTGTGAATTAACATTCAATCATGAAAATGTCTAATTTATAAGTGAAATTATTGTTATGTAGTGATGTCTTCTTCCACCCACCCCTTTGGTGGTTATTTTTGAGAAAAAACCCTTGTGATTTACACTATGATGCACCTAGGCTAGCAAGGAGTTATCATAGTAGAGTACATATTGATGGTATATCTTTAGTGACCAATGTTTAGACATGAATATTATCAGTGAAGGATGTTAGCCTGGTAAAAATTGAGACTATGATTGATTAAAAATAAGAAACATGAATATTTTTATGGGAAAATTTTGAGGTACTAGGATGTCATGTATGAGGTTTTCTCACTTGTTGTTCTTCTTTAACCTATAGTCATGATAAATTTTTTGGTAACACTATTATGGAGGATTTTATCACAATTATTTTCTCTGGCCTCTAAGAGGTAATCAAGTTATTATCTATCTTACCTATGGGAAGTAATCAAATTTTTTCTCTTACCTATGGGAGGTAATGGAACTATTTTTATCATACCTCTAGGAGGTAATTGAAAGTTATTTCCTTCTCCCCTTTAGTGGCTTACTAAACCACATAGTGCTTGTGATGTGATCTATTTTTGACATTATTTTGTTGAAACTTATTTTGATTTGATTGAATTTTTTTAGTTGTTTTGAAACCAACACCACTATTATTTTTGAAAATTAATAAATTATACAACTAATCATTAAATTAATTTGTTGAAATTTATGTTTCAAATTATGGTTTTAATTTTTATTTTATTTTGAGACTATTCGATCGGTTGATTTTGAATTTTTTTGTTGAGTTTGTATGTTGATTTCATAAATGTTAAGTAATGTGAATAATTGGCACCTTGTATAGGTATGGTGGAGAATAAGTGTCTTGAAATATAACTATCGGGTTGAGATAAGAACCTTTATGGGTGGGTTCATGACACCATCCTTCCCACCCACCAGACATGGTCATTTCATACATGATTTAACTAACACATTTGCTATCCTATTTCTTGGGAGCTATAAGGAGGACTTTTCTTAGGAGGTATAAATAGGTGTTTTCTTGGGAGGTTTAAGGATGATTTTATTATAAGGTCTAATGAGGTTATTTTTAGAGCATAGTGATTTCACTTACATTTTGACATTGATATTTCTATATTCAAATGGCACTATATTTTTCACTATACACCCTTGCCCTACACTGGTGCTCAACTTGTTTATTATTTTTTTAGTATTGGTAAAAGAGGGATTTAATGAGGGAGCCTACCCTTGACAACAAGAGAGAAAATGAGGTATAGAAACTAGATATTACTTTACATTTGCTAAAAGAGACAAAGTAAAATAGTCAGCCAAAAAACATAAGATAAGTAGTATAAAAGTAACAAATTAGATTCCCTAGAGGGAGATTTTTATTCTTGATGGGATGTGGCTCAATGTTCTAAATTTTGCCTTTATTGAGAGAGTCTAGGGTCTCAATGCCTTGAAGGTTCTTAATAATAGTGAGTTTTTTATATTTAACCAATGTATTAAGGTTTTCATTTAGTGATTCATTTTGATTTTTTGGATTAAATAATCTTTCCTTGATTATATGGAATTATCATCTAATTTGAAAAAGGTCAGATTTATTGAATTAGATGTCATCATTGAGGTTGAGTTTGTTAAATTTCATCCTTGAATATTTTATAATCCTTCAAGAACTAATGAAGGATTAATTTATTTAAACCCACCTCATCCTCAATTTTATTGAGTCTCGATTGATATTTTTGATCCTCCATTAACTCATTAAATTAAAGGGGGAATGGATTGAGAGGGAGTAGGAGTAGGATGGGGTTTCTTAGAAGTATTATCTTGAACAATAGTAGAAGGGAGACTCTATTTCAATATTGACTATTGGCAATATCCTCCAGTTTATATCTTCATCAAGGTCGTGAGAGGTGGAGAAGGGAATGGGAGAAGGGGTGGTGGGAGAAGAGGAGAGAGGGTAGGGGAATAAATTGGAATGGGATCAAGGATGGAAGGATTAGGATAGGGAGTGGTGGTATTTTGACATAGTTTCTCTTTTTAATAGGGGTGAAGGGAATGTCTAGAGGTTTTTTTTTCCTTTTTACCAATTTTTATGATCTTAAAAGGGGAGATAATCCTTTGCATTGTGATCACTATCAATTTTGATAGGTTATTTAGATTTATTATTAGAATATAGGGTTTTGGTGGAGCTTCTTAGGGTTATAGGGGGGATATTTTGCTTGGGCTTAGTCTTATCAAAATTTGGAAAGATAGTGGGTAGGTTTAGAGGCTTGTAAGAATTTGTGCATTAAGAAAATCACTACTTGATGGAGGAGTTCTTTTCTATTACCCATTTTTACTTCATAAATTGAAGATTCTAGAGAATGATGTATATATAAAGGTATACTGAGTGGATTGATATGGAAAAAATAGTTTAGAATAGGTAAATAGAAGTGATGAAATAAAGTGTACCTTCTATCCAATGTCATGTACCTCATTAATTTATCAGTGACTTTATCAAAGGGTTTTAGGATGTCCTTCTATAAGAATACACCAATGCATTTAGGCATATACTCACTTTACTTTAGGAATTTATCCCTATCTTATTTATAGTCTCTGTTGAACATAATGAATTTGACATCTTTGATTTTTAAACCTATAACTTGAGCAACTAGACCTTTAGTTATCTTAGTAGTGACATTATTGAAAGTAACCATGTGGTCTTCCCATTATTCTAGAAATTTAATTAATATATGTTTATCATACCCACATATATTGTTGATGAAGTTTGTCAACCTAATAGTGTTTTGCATTTCCCAAAATTCCTTGCCCTTTTTGAGATTATCAACTGTCATGGGTTAAATTATGTTAAGATCTCCCAAGGTGGATTGAATGTGAATTTTTTGAAAGTATTGATGTGAAACAAATTAGAGGTATAGATAAGAGAGATAGAAGATAATTTGCTTTTGTACATTCAATGTTTCTATAATGTTCCCTGGGTCTCATGTGCTAAGGATCCATTGAAACTAGTATTATTATTTTTGTTTATAATTGGTATTTGCAGAGGGTTGCAAAGTTTATAATCATTATTATGACATAAAAAATGTATCCCTAGTAATAATTTAATAGAAATCATATGGAAAGGTGTCTTCATTTTTCCAAATTTTGAATGCAAACTCCATCAATCCTATATTAGAAAAAAAATCATCTAAGTGATTGCCTTCATGGTAAGTGTGTTTAAATTTCACCTCTTTGAAGTCCTTACTTATATCCATGCTTTCTTTGATGATATAGTTAATGGTCCATGAATATTTGTTGAGATTTTTGAGGTAGTTAATTATGTTGAGTGAGTCACCCTCTACAAGAAGCTTGTTGACACCTAGGTGCCTAACCACTTGGATACCCTATAGGGCTGCAAGAGCTTTAACCTTATGGTTAGTTTGGTGACCCATTCCTTATTAAATTTAGAAATAAATTAACCCATATCATAACTTATCACTCCAAAACCATTGGATATTCTTGGGTTTCCTTTAGATGCCCTATCAAAATTAAGTTTGATTAATCCTTGATTTTGGGGGATCCATTTTATTCTACTCCTAATTTCCATTCTAGGTTCATATGTAGTGGTGGATTTTAGAGATGGAATCTAGTTTTTAGCTATACTTTCCTCCTGATTAGATAACTACTAATCCTCATCCTTTTTTTAGATGTTAAAGTTTTCAATAATAGAATTGAACACTTTCTCATCAACCCTATTAAACATTTTTGTGGAGCCCTTAAAGATCTTATTGTTTCTTTCTTTCCACACTTCCCAAATTAAATGAAGGAAAGAGAAGATTCATATTTTATTGAAGAGTTTAAAGGAGAAAGGTGAGTCCCATACAACCTAGGATTCTCTTAGAGAAGTAGGATGGATCCAATGTATTTCAAATTTTTGAAAGAGTAAACTCCATATCTTGTGACCAAAGGAACATTGAAGGATGAGATGGGGGATAGTTTCAAAATCTAACTCACAGAAAACACAATGATTAATCAATGTGAGACCATGTTTAGCTAAATTATATAGAGTGAGGATCATATTTTGAAGATAGAGCTAAATAAATATATTAACTTTTGTAATCAAGTCTTTGTCCCAAATTTTGGATCATTATAAAATACATTGATTGGGAGGGATCATGTGGTTATATAACTTCACTTCATATTATCCACTAAGATTTGTAGTTAAGGGTAGGGTGTCCTCTTTGAAGAGATTAGGGATATGAACACTTTGAAGTAGAATTTTGAGATATAAAATGATAGTTCCATGCTCATAAATGTCATTAGTGATTTAGAGATATTTCCAAGTTCTTCTGTTACTTTGATACTAGATATATTTAGCCACCATGATGCCAAAATGTTGTTGTATTTGATCTCTGATTAGGTACTAGGGTTCAAGATCAAACAATAGATGATCAAGAATCTAGGGGTCCTCCTAAAACCTTATATTAACAACATTACCTAAATTCCATTTTTATTTTTTTGAATTATATCTTTTGTCATTTTTTGATTATATCCTTTCTTTTGATGAGCACTGTCCAGACGGAGGAGCCCATGGTGAAAGAATGATCATTAAGCAAAGAGATTTTTGGTTTATGTTGCTTACATTTTTCCCTAAGGATATTTATTTAGGTATTATTTTCCTTTATGAATCTCTGGACCATTTTTGTTGTGAGATCCTTGTTCATAAGTTTTATTCTTCTAATTCCTAGAACACCTGATTTATTTAGAAGAGTAACTTAGTCCCATACAATCAAGAGGAAGCACTACGTAGTTTTGGAGCCTGTCTAAAATAAGCATTTTTGTATTTGATTAATATTTTGACTTATTGTTGAAGTAATTTTGAATAGGACATAATCTAGATAAAGATAATTTTTAGAACACATTTTAGGAGCATGAGCTTTTGAGCCTGAGATAACAAAGCTCCTTTAAAATTAACAAGCTTTTTATTAAAATGTTCTATCAAAAAATTCCATAAATGAATAGGCATATTTCCTATAAAGAGAGTCATTCCTAAATATTTTTAAAGCATGGATTTGATATAGCATCCCATGATTATTTTAATTTTTGTTTTTCTAAGTAGTGGTGTATTAATGAAGAAGAGAGTGATTTTATTGAATTTGATTTTATGCATTGACACTTCTTCATATTCTTGAAGTTATTTCTTGAGTTCTTTGGCTTCTTTTATTGATTCTATAGCAAGGGAAATAATGTCATCCACAAATTATTGATGAAGTATGGGAGAAATTCAATCCATTGAGTTAAATCCTTTGATAATACCTCTTCTTAAGGCTTCTAATAGGTTCTTTTTAAGAGTGTCATCAAGCATTATAAATAGGAAGGGAGATATGGGATCCCCTTGCCTGATTCCTCTTTTACTATTGAAATAATGTGTAGATGTTCCATTGAAAATAATAGAGAACATCGTTGTACTTATGATGTTTTGGATGAGGTTTCAAATGTGTTAGTGAAAGCCATATTTCTCATGAACTAGATCCAAGTAGTACCAATCAACCCTATCAAAATCCATGCTTATATCTAATTTAAAAAGCATTCCATCTTCCTTGTTTATTTGCATAGAGTGAATAGTTTCATAGACCACCAGAATACCATCTTAGATTTGTATTTCATGGATAAAACCACTTTGGTTAGGAGAGATAAGTTAGGTCGTTAAAGGTTGGAGGTGGGGAGCCAAGACTTTAGTGAAGATATTATAAATAGAGTTGTAGAGGATTATGGGATGAAAGTCCTTAAGAGTTGAAGCACTAGAATATTTAGGTACTAAAGCTAAAAAAATATTATTGAATTACATTAAAATCTTACCAGCTGCAAAGAACTATTTTGAAGCTTAGACTAGATCTATTTTTATAATTTCCTAGAAGTTTTGGAAGAAAACTATCAAGAATCCATTAGGCCCAAGGGCCTTGTCCTTTTATAGAAAAAACACAACAATTTTTACATCCTATTTAGAGATTATTTTTAGGATATTATCATTTTTATAGACATTAATTAGAGTGGGAAATGGTTGAAGGAACATTTGAGATTTGATCCTATTGATAGGATTGTTGGTTGCAAACAGGTTATTGAAGTATCCAACAATTTATTACTTCATTTGAATGAGCTCTTGATAAAAAAATCCATCTTCATAAGTGTTTTTTTTTTATCTTGTTAAAGATTCCATGTTTTAATGTTGACATATTGAGGAATTCCATATTCTAGTCAACTTATTTAATCCAAATAGCTTTGGATTTGAGTCACCATAAAGTTTCCTCATGGGCCACTATAGTATGATAGTCATTTAAAAGTTTTTTGTTAGAACGAAACTCCTCATTCAAGCCTGCATGAGCCATTTATTGTTCAATATTGCTGAGGTCATTTTTAGGTATATCATTTTGGTATAAAATGTTCCTAAAGACATTGTGATTCCATATTTCGATGTTTATTTTGACATTTTTTATTTTTTGGGCAAGTTTGTACATGGTTGTGCCTTGGGTGTTTATTCCCCATCATTATTAAATCCTTTCTTTTATCTCCAAAAAAGAGAACCACATGTGTTCAAATTTGAATGGAGATTTGTCCTTTTTGAGATTATTTTCCATTATCAGTATTATTAGATTTTTTTCTAATCCAATATGAAGAAGTGAGGAGAGGTTGAAATCTTGTGTCAATAGCTAACTTCAACCTACAAGAGCATGGTCAAGTCAAACTTGAATTAGGTTGTCTCCATTCCATATATTTTTCTAGGTATAGGGAGATCCTCTCATTTCCACATCAAAAATGATATTGTGGGAAATTACGTTAGAAATGTCATCCATGTTGTTTGAATATAACTAAGAGCCTCTTTTTTTTGCAATGGAAGAGGGTTGTGTTGAAATCTCTAATGATGATCCAATTAATTTCATTACAGGTTGATTTAAAATCTCTAAGTTCATACCACAATTTTTTATGAGTTAAGTGAATGATTGGAGCATAAACATTTAAGAGGATCCACATCTTTCTAGAATCACTTTCAGTAAAGAGAATTGAAAGATAATGAGCATGTTAAAAATGGTTTGTCCAGTTAACAAACACTCATCCTAGAAATTTTTTATTCCTCCTAGTGGTCCAGTTGAACTGATAGATGTCATATTTGCTTCTTTCCAAACATTGTCTTTTATTTCCTCTATACTATTTTCTTGCATATTTATTTCTTAAATTGAAATAATGGTAGGGAGTTTGTTTTTTTTGAAGATATCTAAATATTATGTGTTTGTTCCAGTGATTTATACCTCTTATATTCTATCTAATTGATTTCATAATAACTTATTGTGAGTGGTTTGTGGAGCCTTTCATGTATTGTATATTGAAGACCATCTACAATGTCATGATCTATTTGTTTTTTCTGATAATTGCTTTGTTTGGCCTTCCCCTTTTTAGATAATTTCTAATATTCAAAAGGTTTTTGAGTTTATCTCTAGACTGTGGTGATGTTTCTTCTTTGTCCTTGTCCTTTTTATGGGTCATACATGAAATTGCATTTTTTATTCTTTGTAAAGTAGCTTGATCCATTTGATTTCTTCAGATGCCTTTTTTAATGAGTGTTTCATTTTATTTTGATAGTTCTAAGGATTGGATTGGGGGATTTTCCTCTTCTTATTTAGAGGGTTGAAGGCATTTAAATTTGTTACTAATGATGGTATGATGTTGTAAATAATAAGGAGATATTATGTGATGAAAATTTATTACCTCAAATATCATTGGGAACTCTTGATCTTTGGATTCAACATTATTGACTTCTTTTATCTTGGTGTTCTAAGTTGGATTTTCAAGCTCTACTTGATTTATCTTGTGATTCATGACATGTTCTCTACTAGGGTTATCTTTTTTTGGTGTGGCCAAAATGTGTATATTTGTATGATTTTTTCCTGGTATGTTATCTATGATTTGTTTACTAACTACCTTAGAAGTGTGGTACTTATTCTCTAGGATTTGGGTGTCAGATGGTTCGCATTCACCCATGGAGGATTGAATAATATCTAGTTTTCTTTCCCAATATTACTTATCCTTTCTAATGAATGTTTGGCATTCCATTTTTGATGAATGTTTGACATTTCCTAGTTAGATGACCAATTTTCTACCACCTTCACATTTTAGTGCTGAGTTTTCATATTCTATCTTGTGGATCCATTCCCCACTAGATGAGTCTAATGTCATGGTGGGGTGGGGGGGGGGGAGGTGGTTGAAGTATCAAATACCCCATGTGAATAAATTATATTTCTTATGCCAATTTGAGGTGTTGACCAAGTTCAATAACCGTAGTGATGCATAAATTTTAATTTATGATTTCCCTTCATGTTGCTGATAGATTAATGTTTGTTAATAGTTTAAGAAAGATAAATTAAATTTGAACTTGTATATATTTATCATATAAATTATAAATCATAATAATGGTAAATAATATATTAAATGGATCACAATTCTCTTAGAAGGGTTATGAGCCCTATTTAATAGCCTTTACAAAAAACCTACAACCCTTAGGGTCCTATCTTAGTTGGTAGGCTTGACCCACTTGATTGATTATTTTGGAATTTAAGTAAGAATAATTAATTATATGTAATAATACCATCTAATCATGTATGTGAATTTATTGTTATGTAATACATATTTCTTTCAATAAATTCTAAAATGTGTAAGAAAATTATGGGTCCTTTTATGACATGAAAGGACCCATGTAAGGAATGGAACTCCCTTCATTTGAAACGAGTTTTGGGGAAGAGGATTTTGAATCTATTTTTATTATAAAATCTTGGTAATTATTGTGGGTTCATTTTTGGTGAGAGAAAGATAATTAAATGGAGGAGGTATTCATGGATATTGTTGCATGCATGGAAAATGGAGGAAATGAGGTGGGTGTTATTTTAGCACATCTTATTTAGAAGAAAGAGTTGGTTAATAAAATAATGAACATGAGTTGGTTTAGTGATTTGATTGTGATCAAACTCCCCCCACCCTCTCTCTCCCCCTCCACCCATTTATACCTTTCTTTCTCTTATCTCTTTTGTTAAAGGCCAATGGAATCTAGCATAGTGACAAATATAATCCTTATTAAAATATGTAAAATAATTATCTATTCTTCCTTATGAGAGGTGAGTTATTATAAATAATCTCTCTCCTCTTTTGTAGAAGGATATTGTTTGTTTGCTTCTAAATAAATAGCAGAGAACCTTCTCTCTCATACACCTTAAGTCTTTTTTCCTTATCTTGATAAATAGTTTTGAAAGTAGAAATTGTTGTTTTAGATTTATTTATATTATAAAAGAAAAGGTGAAAATTATTTATATGAATGTGTATATAAAGAGATTCTTGGTTGGATTATTTATATTATTAAATAAAATGATGACAATAATAACAATAATAATCTCTCTCTCTCTCTCTCTCTCTCCTCTCTCTCTCTCTCTCTCTCTCTCTCTCTCTCTCTCTCTCTCTCTCTCTCTCTCTCTCTCTCTCTCATCTCTCTCTCTCTCTCTCTCTCTCTCTCTCTCTCTCTCTCTCTCTCTCTCTACACACACACACACACACACACACACACACACACACACATCATAAATGTTAAAATTTAAAGAATGAAAATTGTTTAATTTATAGTTAGATATTGTAAAAAACTAAGTTTTACAAGGATCTTAGAACCACTAAAGTGAAATACAAATAGTATCAAATGGCCGAGAAAATGTTGTCCAACTAAAGCATAAAAAAAGCCACTAAACTTAAACTAAAAGCAAGGAAAATAGAAATTATAAATAAGGTCCCTCCAGTTGGTCTTCAACATCCTCAATATTCTTCATTAAGATGTCCTAATTAACCTTTGAAATTTTAGCCCATGTGCAGTTCTTAGGTCCTTCAACCATTTCTTCAAGAAATATCACACAAGCTTACTTATATACTTTGACCTATAAGGGAGTCTAATTTATGGGGACCACCTTGGGGGAACCCAATGGGTGGGATCCCAAGATCTTAGGAAATTATATATAGGGGTCAAGGCTAGATGAGAAGATTGAATGAAAGACTACACTGTGGACTCAACTTGTCTATGCAGAGCCTTTCCATACTGTATAAAATTGGTGAGGGACATCCCTACCTCTTACACCTTGGAGCTGAATGTCTCCAATTGTACTTTATTCATTTTCATCTCCTTAGGCAGAATGGCTTTACCCTTCCATGTAATCTCCTTAGGAGTACCCATATTGAGGGTGATTGGCTTGGGTTTAGGTATGAATAACTTGAGGAAGAGGTCATTGAGAGGGGATTTGAAAAGGATAACCTAGGGAGTGCTCTCAAAGAGCTAGTTAGATCCCATGGTGGGTTATTCCTCTAGGGAATCCTCCTGGAAGTCCTCCTTAGTGGAAGATCCATCGAGGAGGACCTCCCAACCATGTAGGGTTTGGGCATGTTTGACGAGGAGAAGGATCAACCCTTCATGGAGGATATGGTTAGTATTATTTACTTAATGAAGTAAAATGATTCTTTCAAAAGATTTAAGAAGAAAGAAATGACAACTTATCTTATAACCAATAAAGTGATTCAAAAATAAGAAGTGGTGGGAAAAGATGAGTGTGTATTTACCTTCAAGGGTCATATAGTGCATAACTTGGAGATAGACTTCATACTAGTGATGAGGAAGATCTACCCATGGGAAGGCTTTTTTATTAGTCTTCATAAATTCATTCATATGGAAAAATCATTATAACAACTCTTGTTTCTTTATTTGATCTTTGAATGGCTTAGTCTCCTCGAGGACATATCGATCACTTTCCCAATAAATTAATTTGAAATAATGATCTTATGTCATGAATGGTCACCTTGCATTTATTCTAGGTTGCTACGAAGTTAGGAGCCACTTATGCATTATGCTCTATGATTTTCTCCATGAACTCAATGAGGCCCCCACATTTGAGTTTCTTCTAGATTTTTTTTGGCCATGTACTTCTATGCAAGAAATGGGTTTGAACCTTTCCCTATCACCTCCCATTAGAGTGGTATCCATAGAGCTGAGGTGAGTAGGTGGAAATTTATATATAGATTGATTTTGAACAATACAAATAGAATTTGGAAAGCCTACCGATATCAACCTATGGTAATTATGCCTCCTCCTATAGACATAATTGCAGATTAGCATGATTAAATTCTACCCCTTAGATGAAATATTATACATGTATAGTGGCATGATATTTATATAACTCAGTGTTACTTTCAACCCATAAGGTTGTAAGGACATTATTAGGAACATTTATTGCATCATGATAGTTTAATTTTAATTTTATAAAATTATAATTTGATCCTGTTAAATGTATTGTTTAATTTGATAGAGTGAAAATTATTGTGTAGAGTTGATATTATCATAGATTTGAAAACTATTAGCTTTAAAATTTATTGACATAAATAAATAAATAGTTTTTAAAAATGTCATTTTACATGTATATGAAATAAATTTAACACCTCATATTCTAAAATTATTGTATATCAACACACACACACACACACACACACACACACACACACACACACACACACACACACACACACACACACACACACACACACAAAACAAACCAAATTATAATTGTTGAAAGGGAGAGGGTACATTGTAGTCATCCCGCATTTGTTATTGTAAAAGGTGTGAAGGATCTCCCATGCCATCCCCCTCCCCATATTTTCCTATGGGATGGGATAGAATTTGGGCAACTGACTGCTCCCAAAGGTGGGGGTGATGGTTGGACATGTTTTTTCCCAACCCCTTTTTTTACACACACACACACACACACACACACACACACACACACACACACACACACACACACACACACACACATCCACACACATCCACACACACACACACACACACACACACACACACAGATGTGTGTGTATGTGTGTGTGTAGGTTAGAATTAAACTGTAATATGTTGAAATATATATACCAAAAACAATAATATATTAAGATTATTGATAAATTAAAAAAATTAGTAGATTTAAATGTTTTATATACACTCATAATGAAAATAAACCATTCATTTTTTATCCTCCTCCTTGAGCCTCTTCATCTCAATTTCTCCAACTATAAAATGAAAGAGAGAAAATGAAAATAAAATAAAAGAATTTGACCTTATATCTTGCCATAAATAATATTAGGGAAACTTTTGAAACCCTAGATCTATTGGTGGATTTTCAGTCAATCTAATGATGGGGATTTGACATACCACCACTCAGGTCAAGTGTGCAATTTATGTTATCTTTGATAATCTAATTAAATAACACTTATCCCTCCTCTATTAATACACCTTGTAATTATACCCTTAAACATGGCATTAAACTAAAATACAAATTAATTAACCGATTTATTATTAATTTTGCATCTACAAAACTATTTAAGATGTTTTAAATAATAAATAAAGCCAATTCTAAAAAAAATCCAAAATTAAATTAATAAATTTATTTAATGACTTCCTAACATGATTAAAATCCTTTCAAAAGCAAATTAAAATAATTTTCTAAACTCGAAATTTATCAAAACTAAGACTTGAAACTAATTTTATTAGATTGTAAAATATGTAAACAATATCATTTTTAATCTTGACGTAAAATTGTTATCAAACTAAACTTGATTGTTTTATTTGATAAATGGAGCAACATTATATACAAAACAAATTACCAAAAATATGGTAACTGACTATCATGAAGGGAGGATTCTAGAATAGAGGCTAGTACAAAAAAATTGGTTAAACATAAACAACCTAAAAATAATGTAAAAAAATCTTATACTCTATGCTAAAATTCCCTGCTTACTACATTATATTTACAAATGTACCCCAAAAATAACTCAAATTTCACCTTTCCAAGGGATTTGGTGAATATATCAGCTATGTATGCATCTATTGGGAAGTACTTGAGTTGGATGTGGTGGATTAAGACTTGCTCTCGAATGTAGTGACATTTGACCTCAATGTATTTGGTTCTTTCATGAAAAACAAGTTTTTTCACAAGTTTCAACACACCTTGATTATCATAATGAAGGATAGATGGATTATCTTCACTAATTCCCATATCATCAAGAATGTGATGTAACCATATCACCTCACATATAGCTTTGTGTGTGGCATGATATTCTACCTTAGTGGATGAGAGAGAAACAACAGATTTCTTCTTATTGATCCACAAGATTGATCTAGATCTAAGGTGAAATATGTATCCTGATGTTGACTTTTTACTATAAACAAATCCAACATAATATATTTTGATGTATACCTATAATACTAACTAAGTATTCTTCTTGTATTCAATACCATACTTAATTTTACCTCGAACATATCTCAAAACATGCTTTACTACATCCCAGTGGCATTTCTTTGGCTTCTACATGAATTTGGAGAGATAGCTCACAATAAAACATATGTATGGTCTGTTGTAAGTCAAAAAAATGAAACTCCCAATGAGTTATATGTATAGAGTTTCATCCACTTGAGGTGATAGATGGAATCAAGAGACTTGTAAACCTTTCTCCATTGGTGTTGAAAGAGGTTTACAATCTGAGATTCTATACTTTTGTATGAATGTCTTGGCATATTTTATCTGGGAGATAAAAATGTGATTCTATTTTTTCAATAACTTGAGGCCAAGACAATAATGGAATATCCCTAAATTAGTCATTTCAAAGGATCTTTTGAGGTCATTCTTCAAAATATCAACCTAATCTTTTGATCTTCTAGTGATGACAAGATCATCTACATATAAAATAAGAGTGATGATTTTTGTCCCTACCTTCTTTATGTAAAAGTTAGAATATGAGGGGATATGGGTAAAAGGTAATCATTTATCTTGATGTGCCATGTCCTTAGAGCTTGTTTTAGTCCATATGGTGATTTGATGAGATGACATACCTTCTTAGTATTCTTTTCATCAATAAATCCTTTTGATTGGGTCATGTATACTTCTTCTTTGAGATCACCATTTAGGAAATCACTCTTGACATCCATATAGTGAAGTTTTCATCCATTTTATGCTATGAGTGCATAAACAACTTTGATGGTCTTGATCTTCATAGTGGGTGCAAAGGTTTGTTCATAATCATTGCCTTCTTTTTTAGCATATCCCTTCACTACAATTCATTTTTTTACTTGTCAATGGATCCTTATACCTTTTATATAGTTTTGAAAACCCATTTATAGCCTATGGGTTTCTTTCCTATAGGTAAATCAAAAAGTTCCCAAGTCTTATTTTGCATGAGTGAGTTATACTCAACATCCATGGATTTCTTCCATTAAGGCTGACTTAGTGATTCTCTAACATTATCAAGTTCAGAACTATCAACTAATTTACTCATGAGTATAAAATTTACCTCGTTTCTTGTCTAACTCCTTTCTCTAACTCTAGATGAATTATTATGGGGAGTTTACATATGGTAGTCTTTGATGGTGCTTCATACCCACATCAAATGGGAAATTTGCTACTAATGTGAAGAACTATTTTAATGATGTGAAGAAATACTTGGTGGATTTTATAGTTATCCAAGATAAACATATATATCCCCTTGTAGCTCATCTTCTCTGTGAGAAGCCTCCTCATCATCTGACATAGAGATTAATTGGTGAGAGGTGGTTAGTGTTGATTCTTCTTTCTACATCATTGAGTCCAAGGATAACTCATCACAAACCACATCTCTACTTTCATAGATTTTCTTCATTTTAGGATCCTTGAGATTGTATGCTTTCAAGATGGTGATATATCCCAATAAGATACATACAGTTTTTTTGGCTCAAATTTCTTCCTCTTTTGAGATGGGACAAGAATATATGTTGTGCAACCAAACACTCATAGATGAGAAATCTATGGATTTTTGCCACTTTATACCTCTTTTTGAGTTTTGTCATTTAAAATATTTTTTGGTGCCCTATTGAGAAGATAAACAACTATCTAGACTAATTTTTCCCAATATCATTTCTCTAGATTTGATGTTGATAGCATGCAGTGAGCCATTTCCATTATAATGTGATTGCATCACTTACTAATACCATTATTTTGGGGTGTATAGGGAGAATTCAAATTATGTTTGACACCTTGTTAGTTTAGGAATGACAAGAACTTCTTTGATGTGAATTCCCCCCTTAATCAATGCAAAGGTGAAGAAGAGGTTATCTGATCTCCTTCACAACCTGCTAATAAAAGGCCTAAAAATGTTGAAGGGCCTCACTCTTATTCTTTAGGAAAAACAACCATGTCTTATGAGATTATTTATCCATAAATAGTTGTAAGTACTTGTATCCTAAAAATGAAGTAGGTAACAGTCCATTTAGATTAGTATGAATAACCTCCAAACATTTTTGGGCATGATAGGTGCTTGTCTTGAATGGATCCTAATGTTTTTTACCTATAAAACATCAAGGGTAAATGGGAAAGGAACTCTAAAAATTCATAAGTCCATGTAGCATCCCTTTTAAATTCATTTGGTATAAATATCTAATAGATAAGTGACCATAATGGTAGTGCTAGAGAGCAGTAGATTCTACCATAGAGGCATAGAGAGCTACTATTATAGCAGATGAAACAATATTTAAATCAAATAATTTATCTTTCAAAAATGATCTAGAAAGAACCATACCCTTTCATGAGATCAAATAGGATTTGATTTCATTATCAATAATAAAATCCTTCAGATGATGATTCAAAAGTTGACTGACTGATAAGATGTTGGATGCCAATCTAGGAACATATAATACCTTTGAGAGTATGCATTTCCATGTTTTGAGAGGAATGGTGACTTGGCCTATTCCTTCTACAACATATTATTTATCATCGATGATCCTAATTTGATCTCCAATGGGTTGGTATATCAGTGATTCAAACAACTTCCTATCACCTAACATGTGTTTAGTGGAAGCTGAGTCTATCAAATAGATATTCTTTGTGGGCTATGAGATCTAGGAAACTAGCACAAAATTCTTTTGTTCAATATAATTGTATTCTTTAGGTGTCTCATCATTAGATCCATCATCTTGTTGAGCTATGAGATGTCCCTTATACTTCCATCAATGAGGATGTCTTTTCAATTTTTGAGAATCATCATACCCTGATGTGTTTTCTTTATTTGAATACCCTTGTTTTAGGCCATTATACTAGCATTTGTACTTGTCATGAGTATTGGTTCAATAGATGTGATACCACCTCTTTGACTTTTGTGATTTCTAAAGATGTTAAGATAGTTATTTATACTATTTTTGTGGTTACTTCTCTGGAGGTCCCTTACAAGACTTCTAACCTTGTTACGACTTCAAGATAAGAGCTTTGTCTTGAAACACATCTTGGACTAAGTTGATGGCTTCTTTTTACTGTAACAAGTTCATAATTTCTTGAAATAACTCTATATGTTTGGATATGTTCAGCATCATGATGAACACTCTAAATTAGGAAGGGAGATCCCTCAAGGTGATCTGGATCAAGATTTTGTCATCTACCATCTCACTAAGTGCTAACAATTCCATTCCTAGCTTAGCCACTTGATGTAAGAATTCCTTGACTTTCTATTTAGAATCCATAGAGAGTGTGTGAAGTCTCGACTATACATGGAGGATCTTAGTCTTATTTTTCACCTTATAGATGGTTAATAATTTATCCTAAACCATCTTTGCTCTATCAATATCCCTAATACATGATTGAACATCATCAGTGATGCATAACATAGTCATCATCAAGGCTTTAGCATTAGTTATTTCATATTTTGTGAGTGCATCAAGATAGGTAGGAACCTGCATAGTTCCTATCATGATGCTCCATAGTCCTTCAAAATGAAAGATGGTGTGCATTTGCATTTTCCAAGTGACATAGTTTAGCCCTTTTAGAATTTGGGCATCTGATTGAATTAATTTTGGAGTAGACATTATAAAGAAAAATATTTTATTTTTATTTCTATGAGAGAGAATTACAAGTTTTTTTACTCACTAGTGGGAAAATCAAGCTTGGAGATGAGCTCGATAACTACGTGTTGAGAGATGAGGATGATTTCTAGGGTGATCAACCTCATCTTCATATTTTTCATCATATCCAAATTTTATTTCTTCTCATATTCTCCTTTCTTGGTAGTGTACATTGAATAGGCAATATTCCATAAGTCCCTTTCAGATTAGCTCATCAAATTGAAGGTTACCATAGTGACGAAGGGTTTCTAGTAAGGAAAAGTATAAACTATATCTCTCCTAAGAATGATGATGGTTTTCCATGGCATGAGAGTCTCCTTGGTAGATTTTAATGGTTTCAACACTATCCTTCACACTAGACATACATGGTGGTCTCACTCACATCTCTTCCTCTGCCACTGACTTGTTAAGACTTTGGCTCACCACAATTTTCTTCATCTATGATTTTACTTGGTAGCATATGATTTTGATGATAGTTGGTTTTTATTTTTTTATTATTTTAAATTTCCATAGTTCCTTCTCCTCATACACATGGTTGGATACAATTTAGATCTAAGCACTCAACTGCATTCATTGGTTGACTTCCCAAATAGTAGGAGAGTACTATGACAACTAGTAGCCAAATAAATACTTCTTAGTCTTGAAAAATGAATAAAATGGAATGTTTTCAATGCTATAACTTCCACTTTATCTAAGTCATTGATCAGCTTCTAATTATTTTAGCACTACTACATCACTAAACTTTTGCATGATAGGTAGACATCTTACATCATGCATTATAGGTTTACATCTTCTTTACTGTAGGTGTCAATCCTTAGGCTCTCACTATAGGCTTTATATTCCATGAATTCTTCTACCGTGGTCTCTATTATTTTGTTTCTATGCTAGTCATATATTTTAGGTCTATCAAGATTGTGAGCAGGTTGTGTTGATACTTTTCTCAGACTTCAATGTATTTTTGCATTTAATTTATAGGCTTATCAATTTCCCAAGTCACTGCACCAAGTTGTACATTGACTTCTTTTATCATACGTTCATGCTTCACATCTTCAGGTACATGATTTTCTCTAGGTAGGCATCAACCTTTGCTTTGTAAGCTTTGACTAGGTGATTGAGTGCTCTGATACTAGGTTCTTATCAAACTAAACTTGATTGTCTTATTTGAGAAATAGAGCAACATTATATATAAAACAAATTACCAAAAATATGGTAACTGACTACCATGAAGGGATGACTCTATACAGATGCTAGTACAATAGAATCAATTAAACATAAACAACCTAAAAATAATGTAAAATAATCCTATACACTATGCTAACAAAAATATCTTTATTGACCATTTTTGGATGGTGGTTATAAGAGAAAAATTCTATTACTTTTTCTCACCTCCAAGGTCATTTCAGGTCTAGCATAAAAAAATATTTAACAATAAAATTTGAGATTGGACATGATTTTTTTAAGATAGGAAATATGGAGTCTATGATTAAATAATTTTTATTCCCATCAAGGATCATCATTTTTAAATCATTTCAAGAGACAATTACAGTGGCAAAACAACTTTATCTTTTCTTGTTTTCAAAATCAATTTGGAATCAACATAAATAATGTTAGGTTGTGGATCTAAAATCTTCACTGATGCAAACAAGTGAGGAGGTTGCAGAGAGTTTGTTGTTGTCACAGTCACCAGCATCGATCAGGCCAACTGACATCAGCAGGGTACAGACAGGAAGCAACCAATGTCGGTCATTGATCGGCCGGCATCAGCAGCCCCAGGCAAATAGGGACCGATGTCGGTCGCCTATGTGGTTCGAGCTGTGAGTGTTATGGGTAGTTAGCTAACGAACCAAGTGTTTGCATGTCAAGAGCCAAATTTAGACTAGAAGCTATGAATCTAATTATTGTAATTAGGTGTCTAATTAGTGTTTACATGAGATCTATTTAAGAGACTCACTGGTTGTATTGTAAAGTGTTCTAGTTTGAGTTGACCAAAGTTAGCTCCTTCTATGTGTGAGGTGAGCAAGGGTGTTCCTCCTATTTCCACAGCAGTATTAAGGTGGGTGCTAGTTTTGGAGAATCAACAAGATTCTTTAGGGGTGTATGATCTTAGTCAGCAGGTGTGCATGGCTTATTTAGGAGATCTACATGGTAAGTAAGACCATTGATCTGTAGGTGTATGTGTGTGCATGATCCAGGTCTGTAGGTGTGTAGAACCAAATTGATTTACAGGTGTGCAAGATCAGGGAGGACAGCAACACAACAGGGAGTAGTATTAGGCAAGATCTACTTAGAGTATAGGTGTGTACTCAGAGCAAAGAGGAAGGCAAGGTAGTTCCCTCCATAAGTGAGATCAGTTGAGTTGCAGGTTGTTGCAGTTCAGGGGAGATCTACTTGAAGTACGTTGAGTACTTGTGGAGTGCGTGGAGTACTTATGGAGTGCGTGGAGCACTTGTGGAGTGCATGGAGCACTTGTGGAGTGTGTGGAGCACTTGGGTACTGGCAGTAGTGGATACTGGCTGGTTGGAGGTAAACACCAACTCTATGTTTGAGTTGTGTATTGTGACCGTAAGAGAGAGAGCTTTGAGGGAAGATTTATTGTTTATGCCCTAGAGGTGTGGGAGCCCTAGAGGTGTGTAAGGAAGAAGAACTGTGGCAATCTTCTTTGTTGTATTTCCTTCTGAAAGAGTTTTAATACAAGTTGTGTATTATCTCTCATATTCTGTGTTATTTCTGAATTCTAGTTACTTGTTGATTCTGGTTTGATTCTGCATGTAAGTTGCTTGTATTTGGTAATCAATTGTGTGCTTCTGTTATTTCCCAACAAGTGGTATCAGAGCTAAGGTTGTAGGGAGTAGGTTTTGTGTTTGGTTACAGGTCACTCTCAGGGGTTTTTGATTGAGTGGGAGTAGAGCAATGGCAGAAGAAAGTAAGCTAAGAATGGAGGAATTGAAAAGCACGGATGGTCACCTACGGTCCTCTGGAAAGAAAGAGCAGGGAAAAGAATATTGTTGGTTTGTAGAAGATCAGTATGAAGAAGCAGATGTTACAGGTGTTGTTGCATAGGATGCTCTAGATAATGTTGAATCTTGGTTAATAGATTCTGTTGCCTCTTTCCATGCAGCCCCAGGTAGAGGAGCTGGTGAGCCTTGCCAAAGAATTGGCAAAGGGGAAGTGAAGCTGAAATTGCAGGCAGCCAACACATGGGTGTTGAAGGAGGTCATGCAGGTCCCAGGCTTGGAGATGTGGCTAATTTCTTCAGGAGAGTTGGGTGATGAGAGATGCACAAAAACTCTCACAGCAGATACACTTGAATTAGCTGGTGGTAAGAAAGCAGGTACTCTTTATCTACTTGTTTATATTACTGATTCTTCTTATGTTGCAGAGATGTGGCTTTGTAGGCTTGTCACATGAGCAAGAAGGAGATGCATGTTCTTAACAAGGAGTTAGATGTGTTTGACAGACTTAAGAATTGGAAAGCCTTGGTGTTTATGGAGGAGACGGCGGACAAAGATCAGTGGAGAAGGCTGGATACTTCTAACCAGGGTAGTTTGGACATGGGATTGATTCAAAGTAAGCTCGCAAGTAAAATGTCATCACTCATAGGAAAACACAAGTACCAATGTCAGTCAGGAGGAACCAGCATCGAACAGACAGGCACCGATGTCGGTCTTGTGCAGACCAGAGCTAGTGATGTCAGGCAGGGTAAGACTGACGTCAGTCAGGAGGACCGACGTCAGCAATAGGCAAGACTGACGTCGGTCACAAGGACCGATGTTGGCAGTAGGAGACACTAACATTGGTAGGGTCGATAGTTAGGGATAGGCGCATGAGAATCGACGTCGATCAGATGCATACTGTGTGGTGACTGAGGTCAGTCACTGTAACAGATTTTGGGCAGACAGCAAGCTGTCAAGGAGTCTCAAATGCCCATATGGAGGATTGAAGGTGGTAAGTAAGCCTCAAATTCATTGTTCCTCTTCTTTATACTAGTTGCTAACTGCAGATTAGGAAAGATCCAGGAAACGGTGGGAGCATGGCAGGGATATGATGCAGAACTAAATGAGAGATTTGGTAGGGTTGCCAGCCGGTATGAAAAGCATAGAGACGAATGGATTCCTTAGTTGAAGAATAGAGAGAACGGACACATGAGATGGAAGACCAGGTCATATGGTCTTGAGGAAGCTGTAGGACAGTGGTACAGGGTTTGACAGGTGGATGACAAAGTAGGGCTTTAGTCAATGTTAGTGTAACCATTGTGTTTGTCTTACCAGGGGGATGATGAGTCGCGACATCATTTTGTTGATGTATGTGGATGGTATGTTTGCTAGCAAGTTTGTACATACAGGGTTTTGCTAAGCTAAGGGTAAGGTTAGTTTAGTGGCATGTCATGAGGAATTCAGAGCAGCCAAATTCTTTGGCATGGGAGACATGGAAGATCATAGGTTGATTTTGTCTCCAGTGGGAGCTGATGTGAATCAGGTGTTGGCAAGGTTCATTACGTAGGATGCAGAACCAGAGCACACTAAGGGCTGGATAGTTCAGTGTCCAAAATCATGAGGTTTGGTATAGACCTGAGTTTGCCCAAGTAGTGGGTGCTGTCAGAAAGTTTGGAGCTGATCTAGGAAAGAAGCACTGGAGGGCAGTTCAGTGGATTCTCAGGTATTTGAGAGGGACCAGCAGCAGTATGACATGCTATGCAGGGTCAAGTTCTTTTCTACATGTGTTTGTAGATGTGGATGTGGTAGGTTACTTGGATGACAGGAGGTGCACCACGAGATGTGTGGTGGTTAGTCTTCAAGTGGGAGCTTGAAGAGGGATACAAGCTAGGAAATAGATTAGACAGAGTACAGGTATAGGTATAGTGTAACTATTTATCTCCAAGTGGGAGATTGTTAGGTTGTGGAGCTAAAAGCTTCACTGATGCAAATAGGTGAGAAGGTTACAGAGAGTTTGTTGTTTTCACAGTCACCGATGTCGGTCAGGCCAACCGACATCGATCATTGATCGGCCAACATCGACAGCCCCAAGCAGACAAGGACTGACATCGATCACCTGTGTGGTTTGAGCTATGAGTGTTATGGGTAGTTAGCTAATGAACCAAGTGTTTGCATGTCAAGAGCCAAATTTAGACTAGAAGCTATGAATCTAATTATTGTAATTAGGTGTCTAATTAGTGTTTGCATGAGATCTATTTAAGAGACTCATTGGTTGTATTGTAAAGTGTTATAGTTCGAGTTGAGCAAAGTTATCTCCTTCTGTGTGTGAGGTGAGCAAGGGTGTTCCTCCTAGTTCCACAGCAGTACCGAGGTGGGTGCTAGTTTTGGAGAATCAGCAGGATTCTTCAGGGGTGTATGATCTTAGTCAGCAGGTGTCCATGGCTTCTTTAGGAGATCTACATGGTAAGTAAGATCATTGATCTATAGGTGTATGTGTGTGCATGATCCAGGTTTGCAGGTGTGCAGAACTAGATTGATTTTTAGGTGTACAAGATCAGGGAGGACAACAACACAACAGGGAGCAGTATTAGGCAGGATCTACTTAGAGTACAGGTGTGTACTCAGAGCAAAGAGGAAGGCAAGGTAGTTCCTTCCATAAGTGAGATCAGTTGAGTTACAGGTTATTGCAGTTTAGGGGAGATCTACTTGAAGTACGTTGAGTACTTGTGGAGTGTGTGGAGCACTTGTGGAGTGCATGGAGCACTTGTGGAGTGTGTGGAGTACTTGTGGAGTGCATGGAGCACTTGGGTACTGGCAGTAGTGGATACTGGCTGGTTGGAGGTGAACACCAACTCTGTGTTTGAGTTGTGTGTTGTGACCGTAAGAGAGAGAGCTTTGAGGGAAGATTTATTGTTTATGCCCTAGAGGTGTGGGAGCCCTAGAGGTGTGTAAGGAAGAAGAACTGTGGCAATCTTATTCATTGTATTTCCTTCTAAAAGAGTTTTAATACAAGTTGTGTATTGTCTCTCATATTCTGTGTTATTTCTGAATTCTAGTTACTTGTTGATTCTGGTTTGATTCCACATGTAAGTTGCTTGTATTTGGTAATCAATTGTGTGCTTTTGTTATTTCCCAACAAATAAAATATCAAAAAATGAAATTTATCAAAACTAAAAGTTCTAATCATTTTATAATAGCTTAAAGTTATCAGGTTAATCATAAAATAAGTTTTCTCACAAGTATTGTTATTTTTAACAAGTTAATTTCGAGGTTGATTTACGAAGAAATTTTGTAAGACATTTTACGTAAATAATTTCACTTTGGAATGGTGAAAAAAATTATCATCTTATTCACAATAAAAATATTATTATGACTTAAAAATGATAATTATAGCTTAGATAATAGGTTCTTATATCAATAAAAATTTTATGTCTCATTATAAATTAAAACAAGTGTGTTTTTATACCCAATTTATCCAACTTGGAGTTTGTGTGTCTTATAGTACTTTGAAGCATCATTGGTATTGAAACATTGTTTAAGTCTGTACATTCCATTTATTAATAAATATAGTGGCTATCATTTATTCTATTATCCTAAAATAATTTTTATGACCTTTGATGAGTTTTTGAGTTATAAACTATTTTATCTATCTAAGGCCCTAGTTGTACTTTGCTAGGTCAAAATGGGTCATTTTTTTAATTGATTTGAAATGTACTTTCAGATTAAGGATTTATTTTTATGCTCAAATGTATAGTAATAAATGCATGTACTTACCTTTTTGGGGGCATTCCTTATAATCTCTTGGTAGTGCATAGATGTGCTTGGGCCATCTAGTGGTCATGGTGTTACTTGTAAGGGTAACTACATTAGCTTAGTCTTGTGCCTAGTTGACAAAGGCTATATGAATTGAAAATTTATATAACACTCATTTAGTAATGTGAGAACTACATCAAACCTTAATTTTTTATGTGAAATAATCATGAAAGATATGTAGGCATTTTGGGGAATGGGCACAAACATAGAGTAATAACCCCTAGGATGACCCCTTAATATGATGTTAATGACTAACTATTTTTTTATGTTATTAGAACACATTATTAAAAAAAACATTATAGCATTTAGTTTATCCTCATTTATATAGCATTCTTACATGTGTATGTTTATCCTTCCAGTTCTAGCTATGTGGAATGCTCAGATGTATAGTTGTTGTTAGGGAGTGACCTTATTTTATAATATTGTGAAGTAATCTTGCTTTCACTTATCTTATCCTTAGACACTATTCAATACCCACTTTAGAGATGGATTTTTACCACTCAATTTAAGGTGTATATTATTAAGACTTTGGTCTCATTAGATCAAAATAATGTAGGTTTCTTGTCATGTTAAAAATTCATTTGTGTTATCATGCGAGGGAGATTTGGATAAGCACATAAACCTTAGGATGTGAAGGTGGTTAATAATTAGTGACCTTTGGATTCATCATTTCACATTAAATAGATGACTAAAGCATTATCATCTCACTTGAGTGACATATTACATCCCTTGTTAGCTTAATATGACAACCAAGTTTTGGTTATGATGTCTCATGTAGGATGCCATTACAAGTGCAATGAGAACTAGATCAAACTATGATTATAAGGATTGAATACATAGGTTATCCATGTTATGGTGGAAGCATCAGGTCTAGGTCATAGGCTAGGTTAGGGGTGTTTTTTCATCATCCTTATGTTGGGTTTGTGTGTTATTATTTGGATTAAATTTATATATAATATTAATTAAATAAAATTTGAGTTTGAACATCATGTGGTTTTTGTCAACCCCTTCACATTAAGTTTTATTTTCTTAATTAACTCTCCTTATTTTGGGTGCCTTGATAGTATATTTTAGTACGAAGTTAGTTTAAACTCTTATTTGGTGAGCCTTAGGGTGATAATTCTATTATAAAATGAATTATTGCTTTGTTTTCTATTGTTTTCCCTTGTGCGTGCTAACCATAATATGTATGTTTGAATGTATTCAAGATCAAGAAATTATAATTAATTATACCATATATTCATGGCATCATATTAATGTGACATATCCCTCTTCCTTGATAATGAATATAATTAAATGGTATCATAAACCACTTTTGATCTTAATCTCACTGTAATATGTTTGTCTTTCACTTCCTAAGAAACCTAGTGTTAATTAATGCATTGAATAATACCATAATAGTTGTGTGTGTCACACTTTAGTTGCATGTTGACTAAATCATAATTGTTGAACAACTAATCAATTGTAGGTAATAAGTAAACATCATTGAATTAAGTTAACAAAAAATAATTACATGGGTTTTGGGAGAATTTTTTTGGGCATTACATTAGGATTGTTTTAGATACTTAAAATAAATATTGGGAGTAATAGGTAACTTTTGATCAATGTGAAATATTATAAATATGCTTATGTAATGGAATTTCCATGTAATAGAATAACTATAGTAATCCAAAATTGGAAACCACATTCTAGGAAGCTATAAAACATGGAAGATGGGGTAAGGGAGGGTTTAATTTTAAAATCTGATTATTGGAATACTTAAGACAAAAATTTCCCATAGGGACATGAATGCCTCCTATTATTTTATTTATTAGATGTTGTTTTTTGTTAGAGAAATGTTTGAATATTTGAATCTAGGTTTGACCATATAGATTCTTAAGGGCATATATGCTTAAAGACATTTTTAACTATTAAAACACTTCTATAGCTGACATATAGTGATTTGTAAAAAAATAGATCCTCATATGATCTTAGGATAGAGTGAAATGATAAAATAGGTACTAATTAATTTCACACTTTAATTAAGGATAGAAACTATAAAACTAACTTTATCAATTATTGATGACCAGATTTAGGCTATTACATTTGGCCCCCATTTAGTCTAGAAATGAATTTTCTAGATAAGATGAAAGATATACCTTAGAGTGTAAAACAAACTTTATTTTTGAGATAGTATTTAATTATTATAATGTATAATAGCCTTTATCAAATCCAACAAAACATATGAAGTAAATAATTTTTATTTTGAAAAAAGAAATTTGAAGATTGAATTTTAAATTTGAAAATGTTTGAATTTAAACATTTCTTGAACTTGGAAGTTTTAAATTGGTTGAATTTGAAATAGAAAAAGGAAGGAATGCACCTTTTATGTTTGAGACCAATGTTTCTTTTGTGACTTTACTTTGAGATGATGTTTCCTTGAAGCATTTGGGAATTGGTGCTTCTCATGAAGCACTTGGGGAAGATTGGTTCCTTAGTTAAACCAATGGAGAATTTGAGAGTAATCAAGCCCAAAATTTAATTTTAATGTGTAGAGTATACAAACCATTAAGGTATGTAAAAAACATCAATTTTACTCATCTAATATTTTTAACCCAAAGATGTGAAATGGTTTGAAATATAAATGGATTCTAAAACATAATGCTAGATGACACTGAATCTCTAAGTTATGAACTATGCATTCAAATTGAATAAACCATTGTAGATGGATTGTAGATTAAATTCTAATTTTTTTTATTGAATGCATGATTAAATTATAATGTAAATCATCCATGCTCCTCGGTGTATGCACCTTAGTGAATAGTATTTTGACAATTTTATAAATTGCATAATATGTGCCAATCTATATCATGCCCCTCTTGATAAATGTATAATATATAATTGTGTGTAGCTGCTGACTGTAAATGATGTTTGTAACTTGTGCATAAACCTATATTATGCATTCAAATATATTTTAATTTATACTTTGATCCATAAATTTGATTTCACATGCATGGCATATGCTCCCATTATTTGTGCCAATGACAAATTTTTGAACCATTTTAAAACCTTTAAAATTTTATTTTGAGTAAAAATGAGTTTTTGATCTTGAAGGGGATTATCTCATGTATGAAAATATAACTAAAATGAGACCAATTCTAAGGTGATGAAATTGAATAATGTAGCATATTAATATACTTTAACTACAACATGCATAGTAATATATAATTAGTGAGTAATGTAGCATATGTGAAAAGTATGTTAGCATAGTAATGTTTGCATAATTTGAATTTTGTATGTATGTTATAACTCATTTATTTAACACCAATATTTATTATATTTCTATGGTAATTTATAAATAAATTAATAATATACTAACTTTCATGAGCGTGATATGGTCCATAACTGTGTTAGGCCAAATACTAAAGATAAAAATTCTTAAAAGATTTCATTGGGAAGCTAATAGTTATTCAAGTATTCAAATTGGTATATATAATTGTACTTATAATACACTTATAAACTCATACATGGATATATTATTTTTGTCTTTATAATAGGACCATTTAAAGACCCTTATCCATGCCCGAATGACTTAACTTGACGTAAAATAGTTTACAGCTCAGATAATGAACTAGTTAACACTTAACAAGGCCACTAAATAGATAATTAGAAGAAGCAATTCAAGTGATGAAAAAAATATTTCATTATTAATAAAATAATCATAATATACTAAGATTAAAATTTAAATGATTTAATTAAATATAGGTAAATACAAGGAGAACTTCATAGTATTTCCAAAATCAATACAATGCTTGACAAGTCAATGATTACCAAAACTATGAATTAATAAAAAGATATTTGGATAAAAAATGCTACCTATTTGAGTCATTTCATGACTTATAATTGGGATCATGACACCCATAACCTCCTTTACATGTTCATGTAAATATTTAATAAAGTAATCCAATATAAAGATAAATTGGCACTAATGATCCTTAACATATAAAAATAGTATCACATAAGTGATTATCACATCAATTTGAATCAAACTTTGTTATTCAAAGAAAACTAATTTGTGACCAATTAAATAAATAATAGTGATTTTCAATCTTGACCTTTTTATGGGTAAAATATAGTATTTATCTACTATATATTTATACCCACTTGTAATATGGCTATAAACATATCAAATTTTAGTTTATACAACTAGCATAAGATTCTTAATTCAAAAGATGTCAAATAAAATTGATAAGAAATTTGTGTTTCAAAAACCATGCTTATTAAACAATTGCATTATATCACCTTTTAAAGTTCCATTTAAACTTTTAATTATCTCAATCTTAGCTTTATAAAATATACATCTATCAAAAATTCAAAACATAGTCTATCTAACTTATACTTACATACTTAATCTTCCTAGAAAATAATAGTCTAAAAACCACTAAATCCTTTATTTATGTGTACATTAGATAAATAACAAAAAAATAATATAATCATTCAAAAAGCGTATCTAATATTTAAATTTATTTGGGATTAGATTTCATTTCAATAGAATAATTGATAGAAATAATTCCTTATAATCGTTAAGGATATAATATGAAACCTTCCTGGTTATACTTTTAGTCAAGAGATAAATATATACACAAAACATAAATAAAACAGGATACTTAATAAAGAGGTTATAAGCTATAACCAATTATGATAAAAATACTTAAAGCAATAATATTATCCATTAGTGATTTATATAAATATAAGATCCAATCTAATACATTCCTAAATATTCCATTATTGTGTAAAGTTTGGATAGAACTCATTACAATTAAGAAACAATGTACAACTAAAAAAAATTAATGTAGAGAAGATAGTTAATCTCAATAATAACTTCCATTATTATTTTGCCCAAGTTTACATTGAAGCACTTTCCCAAACAAAGAACTAAATTAACTTATGTGTATTTAAACAACATGCTAAAATCACATCATGACTATTTCCATGAAGATATTAGTTTCCAATATCTAAGCTTTGCCAATACTTGCAATTGACTAAACATGAAACATGATTTGCTAGGCATGTAAAAAGACTTTAATCAACTTAAGAACATATATTTTGAATAATAAACAATAACATCTTACTTTATAATCTTGAACAAAGGTCTATGATAACCCATCAATTCAAATCTTAACTCAGATAACCATTAAAGTGATGAACTATGTTAGATTTAGCACTTTAAATTTATTCCAATAAATGATAAATTAGTTATAATACAAAACCTAATAAAAAATATATAATGTATATACATCATGCATAAATATAATGATATGGTAACTATAAAATTTCAACAACTAGTAACTTATAACATTCATAACCATTGATGTTTTTGAAGCAACATTTGCATGTTATAATAGAGAAGAACACAAACACACTTTTTGCCCTATAATACCCCCATTTGTGGCCCTAGACCACCCCATCCATTAGTTACATTTAGAGTTTCATAGAATGATAGAATAAAAGGGTAATATAGTGGTTGAAGATTATGAGCAACTAAAATAATTATAACTCACAAAGACTCCAAAAGATTAGAAAACAAATTATAGGAAATAAAAAAAATTAAAAAATAAAACCCATTGAAGAGAAATGTATCCATGATCAACTTGAATGCCTTTGTCCAACTCATGGACTAAATCTAATTGATATCCATGAATCAATAATTAACTAGTTGATTCATCAACCTCAATCTAGATACTATTATAAAAGTATCAAGGTTAATGGCATCAAAACAAAACCATATTTACCTTTATCTTCAAATACCAACTAGTTACTATTAGACCAAAGGAAAAAACATGCCATTCAAATATCAAAAATGACCTTTATAGTTCACATATAAATTACCAATATTAATCGAACTGCATGCAACATAACCCAATCAAGGATAGTCATAAAAATAAAATATCCTTTCCTTATAATAGTTACTTAACATGAATATGAGCCAAAAATTAGAATAACCTAAAGCGTCACATATTAATAGTAAATTACAATCTTCCATTAAAATAACAAAGCTTCTAACACTCAATCTTCAAGTAAACATACAATTGTAGCTAATATAAAAGATTTACCAAAAACTAATTTCACAAAGCCTTAATACAACACATGAAAGCAAAATATGCATAGTCACCATAAATCAACTAAAAAACAGATTTAAATAATAACTACAAGTTCTGAAAATACCAAATAATTAAACTAATTATTCATATTTGCCTATATAAGGTAAAATATAAATCGAGAAACACAAAGCTCATAATGCCATAATAATCATAAATTAACCAACAATCTTGGCAATAAAATATGAATATATATATCTAGATTTGAATGGTATAACAAAACTTGTTTTTTCCATGAAAGGTTTTAAGTATAAAAGGAAATAAATAATTTGACAATGATTCCACAAATCCCATCTAACAATTTAAAACTCTAACATGCTCAAGCATAAATATATATAGCAGTCAGCCAACAACATAGCATGCTTAGAGATTAAAACAAATCCATAACAACATTGCTAAAATGTACAATAAAAACCCATTTTAACTTTGCACTAACCTAACAAGCACAAAATAACTAAAAATATACATTATATTTAAAGCCATAAAGCAATAAAATTATACAAAAGTATGCATACCTATCCAAAAAATTAGTCATGTTTTTCAAGTTACTTAATTACAAGTAATTCAAGTCTAATAGGAAGTCTAATGACATCCCATTACACCTACATTGTAGTGGCAACACCTAAAATAGTTTTACAAACATAATTCCATAAACAACACAATGACTTACTTGATATTCAACCAAATATAAAAAATGTAGATATTGATGACATCCTTGTGTCTTTCACCCATTTTCCTTATTTCTCTACCCTCTCACAAAAAAAAAACCCTTATATCTCTATGAATACCACCAATATTTACGTTCTAGCCACCAAAGTCTGTAAATGTGGCCAACAAAAGAACCATTTTCTTTGTGATTGTTGTTAGTTGTGAATAAGATGAAACTCTAATAATGATCATTAAATCACATATAAAAATTAACAACCATATCTCCATGGTTCCTCACATTAAAAATAAAACAACATGCATCTAGGGTTTGAGTGAAATGAGATCCACAAAAACAAGAATAATACATAATAATTCCATGAGGCTACTTGATGTAATGACCTAAGTAATTGGAACATAATGACCTAATCTATAATGGGGTCAAACCCCATCAATTACAAAACCTAATGATCAACTAATGATCACCCCATGACCTAATCATGGTCCCTTTTGCATGGTCAAAGACACTTAATCAAAGACAATAAAAATGAATACAAAGAAAGATAACTAAAACACTTCAACAAAGGGGGAACCCTCCAATCAATCAAAAACTCAAAGATAATAGATTTTGACATCTTGAAAAGAAAACATGATAATAATGTGATCAAACCAATAATGGAGTGTGGATAATATAAAAGAGATAAATATGACCAATGTTGTTAGGATTACAAGTCACAATCATAACATAAGTTGACTTACTCATGAAGTGAAATAAGAACTAAAAAGTCAAGTCAATATAGAAAGATTAGCTCAAAATAAATTAGGCTCATGAAATGATCACATAATCTCATCATTACCCTCATATCCACTGTTGTCAATATCCATAACCAACCTATCTCATTTTACTTATTCCTGCAATCACCAAAGTAGTACATCAACAATATCTAAATGGGGTATCAATATCAAATATAATAAAGTAATTCTAAACTTAATTTATCCAATATAATTAATTTTATAATGAAATTAATTTAAGTACCAATAAGATAATATAAATATATATTACTCTTCATGATCAACATCATAATATCTCAATATAGAACCTAAATAATATTTATGATATTAATACATATATTATTGAATAAAAATAATATTATTAATAAACCACTAACCATGTTAAAAACATCCAATTGTTAAATTAAATAGTTTTATATAGAGAAAAAAACATCACAAAACTTAGGTTATGACATTCTCTCCCTCTTAAAGAGAACCATCTTAATGACTAAAACAACCAAGGATATTTTTTCCTAAAAACATGCCCATCTTCCCAAGGAGCACTTATTTTACTCAACAAATCTCGTGAGACCAAAATTTGAAAAATGTCTTTGTTTCATAGTTTAACATTTGTGATGATCTAATATCCTCACTAGTTCCAACTATATATTTTCCTCTTCTAAAACATGAATATTTTTCCAATCAAAGACATGTGAAGGATAGGGACATAATTTATTAGTAAAGCACCATGAAAAGCATCATGAATTCTAGACATATAAAGTGGAAGGGCCAGCTAATAGGAAATACAAATAATATTTTATATAATGCCAAAGTGTCAAAAAAATGTTGGCCCACTTATAAGTCTTCCAAAACTTAATGGAAATTTTTTGTAGTCTAAGATGCAAAAAAACCATTTTCACCCACATTAAATTCTTGGGGTGTTCTCTTTAAATCAATATAACTCTTTTGCCTAGCTTAAGTAGCTTTTATATTTTGGCATATCAAACAAATTTTTCATTGTATTCTTAAAAAACATCTAATCCAACAATAGATCTATTTTTTAAATTATCTTATCCGAATGGGTTTGTACATTTATGACCATATAAAGCCTCAAATGGATCCATTTTATTTAAAAAATGATATGATTTATTATAATAAAATTCAACCAAATGCATTAAATCTTCATACTTAGTTCCTTGATCCATTGAATCCATTAATAACATGCCATCAACTTTGTTGAGTCTCTCCATTTGACCATCCATTTCTATATGCTAGGAGGAGCTGACATTCAATCGAGTTCCAAAAGTCACAGTAAAAGTTTACTATAATCTAGTAGAAGTAAACATCTTGTCTCTATCATTGATATCTACTTCTAGCATGCCATGCAACCAAACCACTTCTTTTACAAAATGTTATGCAAAAATGAAATCATCATTAGTTAATTTTCCATCATGAATTGGATAAATTTGGTGATGATATCAGTAACTACCATAATAGTGTCATGCTTACTGCATGACTTTGGCAAACGAGCAAAAAAATAAAGCAAAAAAATAACCTACTTGCCTTGTAGAATTGTATGAGGATATAAAAAACATTACGTATGATAATGTTCAACTTTCACTCACTGCATTCTATATATTTAGTCACAAAAATATTAACATTGTGATTTAAACCAGACTAATAATAATGCATTTTCAGTTCATGTGTCATTTTCATGACACCTAATGACTAAAATTTGGTGATGTATGCACTTATTTTAGAAATAAATTGTGCAAGTCTCTTTAATTGGGAACATAAATTATATTTTATGCTTTACAAAGCCAATTTTCAATGTAAAAGCCAACAATATTCTTTGCTAAAGGCTCATCAGCCAAACATTCTCTTACTTTTTGACATAATTCATCAACAAGTTGTTACTCTAAAAACAATAGTTATGAAGTTTCCTTGAAAATAGACAAGGAAATGAGATACATGGGCCAAATGAGAGAATCAACAACACAATTCTCCTTAGTTTTCATATAATAATTATCAACATTAAAATTGATCACAAAATCTAGCCACCTGCATTGGTTAACATTGAGATCATCCTAGGAAAATAAATATTCTAAGCTATGATGATAATATTCATTTTAAAATACATACCCAATAGAAAATGTTTCCATTATTCAAGAACATGTACAATGGAAGCAATCTCTAAATCATAATTAGGATAATTATTTTCATGTTCCTTAATATTACATGACTTTTAAGCCTTAACCTCACTATCTTTCATAAGAATGCTACCAAAACCTTCTTTAGAGGCATTAACCCAGATTTCAAAATTAGCAGTAGGATCTAGAATATTTTTTACAAGTGTTTTAGTTAACATCTTTTTAATATTGTTGAAATCCTCCATGGCCAAGCTAACTTTTGGAATCATATACAAACTCTCACATATTCATAATCCAATCCATCCTAAATCCATAATCTTAGTCTCTTGATCAAGAAAGCATCATGTCAAAAATCTTAGTCTATCTATAGTAATCCAACAACAAACTCAAAAATCATTGGAATCAATTTGAAGATCATGGATGGAAGGTATTAGGAGTAAGGTAATGGTAAGAATTCATTTTTGATAACTGATTGTTCCTATATTTTTCTCCCTTTTGATGTTTTGTAAGTTTTGGGTAAAATTGCTAATTTTAGTAGTTTGAATCTATAAGATCAACATTACAAACATTCTTCTAGGTACCATAGTGGGAGCCCTCTTTTTTTAAAACCTTTAATTTAAGTGTGTTGATTGAGCTTGAAGGTTTTATATGTCAAAATTTTGAGGCGTCTATTTTTTTACTCTCAAGTTTTGAATGCAAGTATGCAATTATATTTGAAAGTAGAGATTATGTTATACCTGCATTTAACTCTTTGTTCATCTCTACCATTATAAAAAAAATTAATACATTATTTTAAATAGTGTTTCCCATATATTGAACATAAATCTCATATGGATAGCTAATATTTTTCTTATTGATTAATCTTTCTAATAGAATTTTTAATTTTTACCACCATAAACTCTAGTTTTTGATTGAGTAGCATTGTTGTTTTAACCTATAGATTCAATGGTACAATCCAATTATTTTAATTTTATATCTATCAAAGTACCCACATTTTTAAAAAATACAATATCTCTAAGAGTAAACATGCTATTATCAAATACATTGGTGGCATCACTCAAACCTGCTCCAACTTATAAGCTCACATTTTGTGACCATGCATAATCAATAAGTATACTTTTTATAAACTTGATGTAAATCATAGTCAAACATTTTTATTACTTTTATAAATTTGTGTGGTAAAATGGAAATCCACTTTGCATTAAGCTTTGATGATGTCCATACCATGTTCTATATCTCCACTTTTATCACATGTTGGGAATATGTTGTCAAAGGTCATGGAGTCTGGATTTACATCTGCTAATTGCATTTGATTAAAAGTTTATAGATTAATTTCAAAAAACCCATTTTTTGAATATCTTATAATAATTTTAGTACATAATATCACTTTCATTTTTGAGACAATTTATCAAATAGTTCACAACCCCCTATCTATACTTCACAATTCTATAAGGTTCTGATAAAATTTATTTTTAATTTTGTTATAACATAGGTTGTAGGTATGTTGGCCAAGAGACATAGGTCAAGATAAATACCCATTATTTAATTTTTTTGTCAAGTCATGTTAATTCCAAACATCTATTTTCAAGTTTAGTCTTAACTATCTTTTATTTGGAACCTTGAACTTACCAAATACCTCCTTTCTTTGTAATGTTTGACAAACACCTGCATTCAATTTAGATGTCTTTGGTAAGTGAAAATTCTATAGTGAAAAAAAACATCTTATCCTATGCATATTGTTGGTATTTTGGGACTTTTACACAATTAATTATTTTAGGTTTTGAACATTGAACATATTAAATTTTTCATTCAATTAAACCTTGATTTGGTTTTTCATTGATTACATCACTAGGATCATGTCAGTAAATATAGACTAAGCATTTTATTTGGGGCTTTGTGCAAGTGGTAGTAAATTATAAGTATTTAAGTCTTAAAATTTATTTTTTCCTATAGACATCTCAATAAATGTTTTATTTTATATATTAATATCTATGTCATGGAGTAGATTTAAAATTTGTTAATTACATTTAGTAACATATTTGTTTTAGTTTACAAGGAAACATGATATGAAGAAATTCTCCATAGATAAATAACATTAATATATGTTTTAAAAAAATTAATATTTCTTTGAGACTTGTTATTTATAGTATATTTTTACTAATATGTCTATATTTGGGTCCCCATAGTTTCTATATAACTTATTTTAACAAAACATCAAAACATTATCTCTTAAATTTTTGTAAAATGAAAAAAATCATATAAATAAAGTGAGAGCATTTATCAAAATATTGAAGAATTTTGAGTCATTCCAAGGATTATGTGAGTCCTCAATTGATTTTGACATTGTGGGTGATTCTTGTCAACCCCAACTAGTAATGTAACTATCAACATGCCTGAGGAGCTGCCCCCAAAGCCCACAAGGGGAACTACTACTTGACCCCATAAGGGGTGATGCCCCTTAACCCTGCATGTTGTGCTACCCCTTCACCCTACTGGGGGATATCATCCATATACCCCTAAATCATGGACTTATTTTCACTTGGATTTTATCCCTTTGAGGATATATCTCGTCTATCTTCATCCAAGTGGCACAATTGAAACACCTCTAGGTCATGGGCAGCCTAAGAATGAGGTGAATCTCTAGATAGGGATATCTCCCTTGTTGTACCACTTTTGAATCACTACTACACATATAATTTCAAGTAAAATGTGAGAGAAAAATGAAATTAAACTATCCTAAAAATGGTGATACACCAAATCTATTGATGACTACCAACTAGCTTCATATCACACATGAGATCAAGAGAATAACTAGGCATACACTTCTCTAATCTGAATCTTCTCATATTAGTATTTCACTATGAGGTCATGAGGAATGTTCAAGATAGGAGGAATAGACAAGTGGACTTTAATGTCACTAATCAATGGACTAACTCACTCAACCTTGACACTCCATTGAACACTTCAGATGACCTACAAGAAGAAGCTTTCAAGCTATTAATAGGTGAGATAATGAAACAATAATGCTATGAAAACAAAAGTTATCACTAAGCAAGATCAATCATTCAAGTGATAAAAATATTAATAGTCATAGAAGAGGTAAAATTAGTAGTCTTTATTGATCTTATGGTATGCAAATGAGCATGTCTTTGCCATACTTAGGCAAAGCATAATTTACAAAGGCTAAAATGACTAGTTTTTATATAACTTGAGAGAAAGAAGAGAAGAAAGGAGTCCAAAGGTCACATGGACACTTGTAAAATTTATAAAAGGAGTTACATGTGCATAATATTGGAATTTGAAATTGATAATGCAAATTTAGAAAGCACAAGTGTCACCCCAAGTCATGAAACTCTTGAAATATGGCATAGGAGTTCTAATTTTTCACAAGGAAACTATCTTCATAATTAACCCCTACTTGAATATCCCAAAACTTATTATGGATAGGTATAATGATTGAAATCATAGTTAAGGGTTTTTTATATGCTTCTCCATGTATTGGTTGCATTCCTAGTCATCTAAAATCTTTTGCAAGTGAGCCATCACTGCTTGTAGTCAAATAAAACTCTTCTTTCACTCACCTTGATCACTTGGCTTACAAAAATACTTTATTTTTCCATTAAAATATGTAAAATTGAGTGTATGACACTTGTAAATACCCTCAATTTCCTTAGAGGCATCAGGTACACCTTAAAAAGGCTTCCACTCGAAGTTCTCGCCCTTCTCACTATCATGTTTAGTATGCCAGTTCAAACTGGCTAAGATGAGAGCTCTGGTAGGCACAATTAGGAGTATTTATGAATAATTAAATTCACATTATTATGTATCTTAAATCTATATCTTCCTCCTAAAGTTGATTTCATCTCTTGAAACTTCTTATAACTTGTACAATGCACAAAATAGTCAAAAATACCCTAGTTTATACTCCAAATGTACAATTTTGTATAGTCCAAAAGAATGGGGATGATCTTGAGAGAGTCTTATGAAAACTTCAATAAATTTCATGGTCGTTAAATCCCATTTGGATATCTCTCCATCTTCATTTCCTTCATCAGGTCCTTATCTAAGGGTTTGTAAGGGTTTTAGACAGTTTAAGCCCTTAAGGATTGTTCATGAAGATGGGAGATTGGAACTACCAAAAAAATCCACAATAAATATTTTTATTACCCTTGATAACACTTCTAAACTTCTTGTATTTCCATTCAAATCTTTAAATAAGATATGAGCATTAAAATTTGCCTTGTCGAGCTCTTTTATCCATTCTAATAGGCCTAATGTTGTCTTTGAGCCAAAAGTGGCCTTATTTATGACTTATCTATATATAAATAGCTTATAAAAATCTTAAATTATCCCATAAACATTTATAAATGGATTATAATCTTCATCTCATGGTGGAGGTTAAAATTACTCTCCATTTAGCTTCTAGGCCTAAGCCTGCCTACAAACTTAGAAATCTAGACCATCATGCTAGGTTCCATCCTTATGTGAGGTTTTTCTCATGTTATTTTATATTTCCTCGAACTTATAACACCTCCTAGTAAGGTTTTTATATCTCCTGGTCTATCCATTCATCATCCTTTCTCAAACCTACCAATTTATACATAAAGGGAAGTGCCCTCTATTTGAGAGAAAATAGAGGGAACTTCCCATATTATCTCAAAAAATATAAATGTTTTATTTATTACACAAGTTTTAAAGACTCTATGGACCAAAATTCATCCCTTTTTCTTATTATTTGACCTTCCAATTCCTTAAAACCCAAGATGGATTGTAGGTAAGCAGATTGTGTGCAAGGTTTATAGGTATAGACTGACACATATTTAGGGTCCTTTCTCTATTTGTTTTCCATATAAATACCCTACAGATACCATCATGGTAATCAATAAATTTTTTTAGGTCTTATCATCATTTCAAATTTTGATATACCTTTTTCATGCACTCTAGACTCACAAAACTATATGTATTTCTTGACTATATTTCTTGATTTAGAGGCACACCTGTAGATGTGTATGTATGGATTGGGTTTTAAAACATTTAAAAAAACCCCATAAGACATATAAATATTAACTTCATATTATATTTATCACCTCACACTTTTTGGGCTAAAATACTTTCAATACCAACTATAGGTAATTGACTGTGTTACCCTACCTTCTTGACCAAAAATGATTCCTACAAGTGCATATTTGCCTAATTAGACTTTGATCACAATTTTAAAATATCCTCTTTGAATATTTAAAGTTAATTAGAATATATTTATACCTATGTTCACCTTTTATAGGATAAATCATCACCTAGACAACATGTTTAACTTACAGTCTACCTACAGTCAGCTATAGGTGAGTGTTTTTGGATGATGGGACACTTGTAGGTGGTCATGGGAGATAGAGGAAAAAATTCAAAAATTATTTACATTAATATTGGATCAATAATTATTTATTAAACCATATAAAACTATTAAATTATATATTCATGGTTTAGTATTTCAGCATTGGGTGAATAATCCCTTTAGGGATCAAAATTGTAGATTTCACTGCTTGGTTTTAGTGCATAAAAACACAACTTTTGGCCTCCCAAAAAATAATTTCAAATGATCATCTACCCTAAAAAAAATTTATAATCATTATCCTATGTGGGGGATGTAATTTATACACATCTATGTGCTCCAAATCCTGTAGTATCCCTATTACAAGATATCAAAAAAACATCAAGGTATTATGTTTTGCACTTTTGGGGATTAGATCCCTGAATTCCATAGTCATTACTATTGGTCAAATCTCCCATTCTAATTTATCAATATAAATCCTCAAAAAAAAAATCATACTATAAAACAATATTAATAACATCATTTAATCTTTCAATCATATCAAAACCTCTCTTACTGATTCTTATCAGCTTTTTGTTAGTGTCACTTGTAGGTGGCCATTTTCATACACAGGCAGTAAGTAAAAGTATGGGTAGTGTGTGTTAAATTTCAATTTTAAATAGGTTTTAACCTATATAAAAGGTTTAAAGTATACTATATTCATTTTAAATAATCCTATTGAACTTAGATGTTCCCTCTCAACATGATTGCCCTTCCTAAAAGTACCTGTACATGTATGTTAATGGTAGGAAACTGTGAGTGACTATGTTGCCTATCATAGTATCTCATTTAACAAGTGAAAGGATTTTCTTGATTATTATTAGTATTAAAATTTATTAAAACTTTAAATACCATATTCATAATTCTATGTACATGCTAAAATCCTTAACCTATCTTACTTAGTTGACTGTGCATGACAGTCATGGAGCCAACTGACTGCATAGTGCTTGTGACTGCAATTACATGAAACATTGTTTTGGATAATGAATTTTAAATAAGATTATCTCAAGATAACATTATAAATATGATAATTAACCTATTTAAACCCCCTATAATCATTGGAAAAGCATGAGGATCTTGAAAATGGTAAAAACTTGCCTGTTACACAAAAAAGTGTCTTCACTTACAACCTGAGATACTTGGCTTATCCAAACACTTTGAAATAATAAAACAATAATGAATCACATTAGGTGAATATTTTTATGTCTTTTGGAGTCAATCCAAATATATGGATTGTATATAATCATCCAAACCAAATCAAAACCTATAGGGTGCACATATTAGCAAGCAAATTGGATAGGTCAACTTCTTATGAATGATTCATAAAGAGCATGTGACCATTATTATACAACAAAAAAACATATGGAATATGACTGAGTGTATAAAACACCCCAATTTTAATTTTTCTAAAACCTCCACTGCTGGCCATACCAAATGCAAACTTGATGATTAGTTCTATGTGTTTAAAAGGGTGAAGAAGGAACAAAATTATTTTAGCTCAAATTTGGCACTTTAATAACAAAATTATTTTAGCTCAAATTTGGCACTTTAATAGCATTTCAAGAACTAATATTAGTATTATTAAGATGAATAATCATATAAAAAACCTCTCCCATGTGTCACACTCCCTTGTGGGTCGTACAAGTACCAAACTCCTCCTTTTTCCAAGAAAACTACTCTTTCTTCTAAATAACCTACACTTTTTAGTTAGAAAAAGTTGATTAAGGCATAATGGGACACATGGCACATGATATTACCTTTTAATACCTTCATATTTCCCAAGGAGGTTGTACAAGTCATTTAATTCTCTATTTTGACCCCCAAAATGACTAAAAAAACATAAATATTAAAATGAATAATGACCAAGGCTAATATGACATGGAATGATGTCAAATGACCTATAATACACATTATGTCATAATATTAAACCCAAAAAACATCATTTTACCTATAGGGGTTCCAATTTAACCTATAGGGTCAAATTTGGTATACCAATTGGTGACTCATAGTGGTAGTATGGCTATAAATATTAGTAGATTTATCAGTTTATTGGGATTAGGGAGTCATTTAAGTTTGAAACGCAACAAGAGGACTTTGACCATTAACAATAAGATTTGATTAATATAAGACTAATTGACTACCTCAACCACACAAAACAAAGGACACACACAAAATAAAGAAACAAACTAATAAAACACACACACACATGTGATCAAAGCACTTAGGTAAATCAAAAAAACAAACAACTATGTAAAAATAACAATTAATTATACCTCCCTTTCCAGAATCAAAATGAAAGTTCCTTACATCTCCTTCTTCATGAGATGAATCATAGTGCCAAGCATGTTTCTCCTTGGATTGGATGTTTAGTAGATCAGACCTATTTCTTGGCATTTCACTTGTTATGCTCACGAGTAGGCCATCTTCAAATAGGTCTCAAATGTAAATTTATTCCTCTTGGCCTTGTACACATACCTCATATTGATGCCCACTCTTCATCTCATGATTAACTTGTATCTTCTTTGTAGGCATGATTTCAAGTGGAGTAGTTTCTTATTCCTTGAAATATTGAGGCCAATAGAAGATAGTCTTGACCTCCAAGGCTAAGGTGAACTTTGATTTGGCTTGTCTATGAAATTTTGAAAAATGTCATCTCGCTTACCATCACTTAAAATCAGATCTAAGGAAGTTGTTGACCCCTTGAGAGACTCAAACTCATTGTAAATGCTTACAAACCACTAACACAAGTCCTCATCTTCTATTTGATTAGCATCATGAAGGGGAAAAACAAGAGAATCTATTTCATCTCCTTATTTATAATCCAAAATGACTTCATCTAAGATTTCTTCTTTGACACAAGGAAGACATTCTTCATTATCAACACAATAAGAAGACTCAACACAAGGACTCATTTCCTCTTAGAATTTGTCAAAATATTGAGGACTCTCAAGTTGTATATCAACTATTATAACCTAATTTTGGTTCTTAAAGGTTGAAATATCCTCAATTTTCTTCTCCTTATTGGTGATGCCAAGTCTAGGCATCTTGTAGTCAGGTGACTTGATCTAATGAGGCTATAAAGGAGCTATATTTTATTCAAGCAAGACTTATAAATTTTTATCAACCAACTACTCCTATTTAGGTTCACATTCCATAGTTCAATCAAGGAAAAGTGTGATGGGGTTAGGACAAGATGAACTAGTTTGTGGAGGTGGAATATAGGACTCAAAATTGGATTAAGAATGAATTACAGGGAATCCTTTTGGAATCTCTTGAGGAAGGGGAGGCAGAACTTGGGGTAAAATATCTTGATTTTATCCCTTCCACTTGACAATATCGTCTTTAAAATATTATTTGACTTGCCTACTCTCTTGAGGAATGTTGGATGAGGTGTGTTTATGCATAGGATCTTCTTTTGGCTCTAAACCTTCCATCACACCTTAACTCAAAAAATTGTCTCAACTCTAACTCTTCAATTGGTTTGGCTAGGTTCTCTTAGAAAAGTATCTCTTGATTTTTATAGGCATATTCATGAGGATAATGAGTAAAATAGGGCTGACATGGAAAATAATAGGTTTCTTCAAGAATGGTGGGAGGGGTTTGCATAGGATCAAACTCTTTTTCAACCTCACACTCTTTATATATGATTCCATCCTCTTTCTTTCCCCATGATTCCACTACCTTATTCTAGCTTAAGATGTTAGGATTAGAAGTATCTTCTTGAGATAGTGATGTAATTTAAGGAGTGGATGAAGTATTAAAGAAACTTGGTATCTCCTTAGGCTTGAATTATCCACCTTATCTCCAACTTGGGATCTCATATCTAGAAGTCTCTTCTTGAGGTGGGAATGTAATGGGAAATGGAAATCAGGGATTATATTCCACTTCCTTTGTTGATAAGATGGATTTATTCATCTGATTATTATCCAACTCAATCTACCTATCAATATTTGCTTCAAAAACAAGGTTTATCTTTCCAACTCTATCTTTCAGTTGATTAGGGAAAATATGACTTTGATAAGCTTGATTGGTCTCATGAGTAGGGGTCAAGTAGGACTGATAATAATATTAAGGAGGTGGATATGAGGGCTGATATATTTTGTGAGGCTAATCTTCATGAATTATTAGATTATCTTCTAAGGATGAAACCAAGCCATTCACATCTAGCATCTCACTTGTGATCCTTTGCCAATTTGCTCTCTCAATAAGTTCCCACTCTCTTTCAAAAAACTCTAATGTATATCTCACCTTATGAATGAGATAACTAGGAATATTTATACCATTCCCCCTTTATGTATCAATATATATCATGTACCTCTCATATCCTAAAAGAGTTTTCTTGAAATTTGAAATGGATTGACATAAGAATTGATTAGGCTAATGATAAGGAGAAAGATATTGAGAAGGAAGATTGTATGGATGATAAAACTCATAAAAAGGTTTATAAATATCATATTGGAGTTGATAGGGATCATAATAAGGATGATATGGAATGCCAAAATATTGGGATGCCTCATCAACTTGTGTAAAATAATACTTAACACCAAAATTAGCCATAAAAATTCACTGGGAAACAAGAACACAAAGAAACATTACCAACAATATTGAAAATCAAAACTTGGTATGCTTGACCAGCTGATGTAACTTTGGAGTCACCATTGATGTTTCGATAGATGCCTCCAAAGGCTGATGTGTTTAAAGATAACACCAAAAATCTTTCAACTTCTTAGATAGTGAGTTCCACTGGTTATGTTAAAAACTATTGTCACTTAGATTTTCACCCTTTTATGAGATGTATCATCTCTCCTCATCCAATTGGTACAATTGAAACACCTCTAGGTTGAGGGTAGCCTAAAAATTAGGTGAATATATAGATATGGCTAACTCCCTTAATGTACCACTTTTGGATAACTAATACACCTATGATTTTAAGGGAAAAGGGAGATAAAACTAAAAGTAAACTATCCTAAAGGTGGTGATACACCAGATCTATTGATGACTACCAACTAGATACATGTCACACTTGGGATTAAGAGACTAACTAGGCATACACTTCTCTAATCTAAATCTTCTCATGTCAGTATTTCATTATGAGGTTGTGAGGAATGTTTGGGCTAAGAATACTAGAAAAGAGGCCTTGAATGTCACTATTGAATTGACTAACTCGCTTAACCTTGGCACTCTATGTAACACTTCACATGACCTACAAGAAGAAGCTTTCAAGCTACCAATATGTGAGATAATGAAACAATAATGAAAAGGAAAAAAAGTCATCACTAATCAAGATAAATAACTCAAGTGTACATACTATAAATATTCATATAAGAGGTAAAGTTATTATTATTTATTGATCTTATGATATGCAAATGAGTAGGGCTTTATCATACTTAGGTGGAGTATAATTTACAAAGGCCAAAATGGCTAGTTTTTATATATTTTGAGAAAGAGAAGAGAAGAAAGGAGTTCAAAGGTCATAAAGACAATTGTATAATGATAAAATAAGTTACATGTGCATGACAATGGAATTTGAAATTGATCATAATTCAAGAAGCACAAGTGTCACCCCAAGTCATGAAACTCTTAAAATGTGGCATAGGAGTTCTCATTCTACATAACGAAATGAATTTCATCATTAACCAATGTTTTAACATCCCAAAACTAATTATGGATATGTATAATTATTTTACTGAGAGGGAAGGGTTACATACATGCTTCTCCATATATTGGTTGCATTCCTAGTCATCTGGAATCTTTTGGAAGTGAGCCATCACTACCTGCAGTCAAAGAAAACTCCTCTTTCACACTTGGACTCCAAAAAGACTTTATTTTTCCATTAAAATATATATAATTTAGTTTTTGACAATTTTAAATACTCTCCATATCCTTAGAGGCATCAAGCACACTTTAAAAAGGCTTCCACTCGAAGTTCTCACCCTTCTCACTACCATGTTCACTATGCTTGTTCAGACTAGATGAGATGAGAGCTATGCTAGGAAAACTAAGTATTTTTTATTAATAATTAAATGTAAATGGGGATTTATTTTAATGCTCTATATTCCTCCCAAAGTTGATTTCATCTCTTGAAACCTCTTAGAACCTACACAATGCACAAAATAGTAAAAAATACCCTATTTTATACTCCATTTGTACAATTTTGTATAGTCCAAAAGGATGGGGAAGAAGCTAAGAGAATATTATGAAATTTTAAATCACTTTCATGGTCATTACATCCCATTTTTATATCTCTCCATATTCATTTCCTTCATCGGGTCCTTACCTAAGTGTTTGCGAGGGTTTTAGACAGTTTAAGCCCTTAAGGATTATTCACAAAGATGGGACATTGGAACTACCAAAAAATTTCAAAATAATGAGTATTATTGAAAATAATAACACTTATAAACTTCTTGGATTTATATTCAAATCTTTAGAGAAGATATGAGTATTCAAATTTGTCCTATCTAGCTCTTTTCTCCATTCCAACAGGCCTAATGTTGTCTTTGAGCCAAAAATGGCCTTATTTGTGACTTATATATATCATAATAATCTGAAATGATCCCATAAACATTTCCAAATATATTATAATTACCATCTCAAGGTGGAAGTGAAAATGACTCTCCATTTGGCTTCTAGTCCTAACCTTGCCTAATAATCCTACTTACAAACTTAGCAATCCAAACCATCTTATTGGGTTATATCATTTTGTGATTTGTTTCTTATTTTGTTTTATATTTAATCTAAATTATCACACCTCTTATCAAGGTTTTTTTATCTCTTGGTCTATCCATTCATCACCCTTTCTCAAACCTACCAGTTTATGTATAAAGGGAAGTACCCTTTGTTTGAGACAAAACATAGGACACTTCCCATATTTTATAAAAAAATATGAAATTTTTATTGGATTCCTAAAGTTTTAAATACTATTTTGACCAAAATTCATCCCTTTTTCTTATGATTTGACCTTCTTATTCCTTAAAACCCAAGATAGATTGTAGGTAAGCAGATTGTGTGCAAGGTTTCTTAGTATGGACTGAGTGACACATATTTAGTGTCTTTTATCTATTTTTATCCATTTAAATAACATATATAGACCATAATGGTCATAAATTAAATTTTTTCATAGGTCATATCATCATTTAAATTTTCCATATATAATTTTCATGCACTTTGGACTCATAATACTATATTCATTTCTTGACTGTATTTCTTGCTTTGGAGATAAACCTATAGATGTGTATGTATGGATTGGGTTTTGAAACATTAAAAAAAACACTATTTATAAATTTAAATATTAAATTCATCTATTATCTTTATCACATCACACTTTTGGATTGAAATTCTTTAAATACCAATCATAGGCAGCTGATTATGTTACCCTACCTTCTTGACCAAAAATGATTCATGTAAGTGTATATTTTCCTAATTAGACTTTTATCACAATATGAAAAGATACTAATTGAATTTTTAAGGTTAATTATCATCTATATAGACTTTTTTTCACCTTGTATAGGCTAAATCATCACCTAGAAACCATGTTTAACTTATTGTATGCCTACAGTTAGTTGTAGGTGAGTGTTTTTGGATGATGGGACACGTGGGGGTGGTCATGGGAAATAGAGCACAAAATTACAACCTTATTTACATATATCTTGGATCAAGAATGATTTATTAAACCTTATAAAACTATTTAAATTATATATTCATGGTTTGGTATTGCAACATTGGGTGAAAAATTCCGTTCGGGCTCAAAACTATAGATTTCACTCCCTGGATTTAGTGCATAAAAGCACAAATTTGGGTCTCCCAAAAACTAATTTAAACTAATAATCTTCCCTCTAAACTCATTAAAATCATTCTCCTATGTTTTTTATTCAAGGTATACACATCTATATTCTTTAAATCCTTTAGTACCCATATTACAATTTATCAACAAAACATTAAGTACTATGTTTTGCACTTTTTGGGATTTTATCCCTAAATTCCATAGTCATTGCTTTGGGTCAAATCTCCCATTCTAATTTATCGATCTCAGGACTCAAACATGTTTTTAATAATATCAAAAAATCCTAAAAACCTAATGGAAGATTTCAATCATATCAAAACCTCTCTAAATGATTCTTATCAACTTTCTACTAGTGCCACCTCTAGGTGGCCATTTTCATACATAGGTAGTAAGTACAAGTATGGGAAGTGTGTGTTTCAATTAAATTTAAAATGGTTTTTTAAATATATAAAATATTTTAAATATACTATATTACTTTTAAATAATCCTATCCAACTTAGATGCTCCCTTTCAGCATCATTTCCCTTCTTGAGAGCCCCTGTAGATGTATGTTAATGGTAGGAAATTGTGAGTGACTGTGTTGACTATCACAGTCTCTCCTCTAAAGAGTGAAAGGATTTTATTGTTTTTTATTACTATGATAATTTATTAAAAACTTAAATACCATATTCATACCTCCATTTATATGTTAAAATCCTTAACCCATCTCACTTAGTTGACTGTGTATGACAGTCATGGAGTCAATTGACTGCATAGTGCTTGTGACTACAATTCCATGAAACATTGTTTTGGATAATGAACTTGAAATTAAAGGAGATAAATATTTTTTTAAAATATTATAATTAACCTATTTAAACCCCATAGAATGACTACCAAATCATGAGGATCTTGAAAATGGTGGAAACCTACCTGTTACCCAAAAAAGTGTCTTCACTTACAACCTAATCTTCTTGGCTTATATAGATAATTTGAAACAATAAAAAAAGAAGGGATAATATTAGGTGAATATTTATATATCCTTTGGATTGAATACAAATATGTTTATTATATAGAATAATCCAAACCAAATCAAAATCGATAGGGTACATAGATTAGCAAGCAAATTAGATAGGTCAACTTCTTAGGAATGGTTCATAAAGAACATGTCACCATTATTTTTAAAACTAACATAAAATATAAGATTAATAAGTATATAAGACACCCCAAAGATAAATTTGTTTGAAACCTCTCCTGTTGACCATACCAAGCACAAACCTGTTGACTAGTTCTTTGTGTGTAGAAAGGTGAAGAAGGAACAAAAAAAAATTAGTTAAAATTTAGAACTTATAGAGCATGTAAATAATTTATATGAGTAAGAGGAATATTAATAGTCATTTTACAACCTTTTCCCATGTGTCACACTCCATTATTGGTTTTACAAGTCCCAAATTCCTCCTTTTTACAAGCAAACTACTTTCTTCTAAGGAACCTACCACTTTTCAATTAGAAACAATTAATTAAGGAATAATGAGACACACATCATGTGAAATCACCTTTTGACACCATCACATTTTCCAAGGAGGTCATACAAATCATTTAATTCTCTATTTTGACCCCCAAAATGACTCAAAAAGACATCAATATTAAAATGACTAATGACCAAGGATAATATGACATGTAATGACATCAAATGAACTATAATACACCTTATATCATAATATTAAACCTTTAAAACACATGAAAAAAAATTATGTATAGAGGTCCTAATTTGACCTATAGGGTCAAATTTGGTCAACAAGCCCCTCATCAAAAGAAGTTATATAGAAAAATTACAACTTTTTTCAATGTTTTTATTAAGGCTTATTGGACTAACACTGTGGCATTTTTGCTTTGCTAACATCTTGTTTCATAGGTCATATATTTTGTCTAATGTCTTGTCTTCCAGGTTACCCCTTAAGATATCTAATTGAAACTACTAATCACTTATCTTGTAGGTCACCTATTAAAAATTTTGGCATTTTTATAAAATCATCTTGCATTTATATTTGTATATATCATAATTAATTTATTAATTAAAAAATTTCTACTTTTCTTTCACCTAAGGGCTATAGTGGTGTGTTCTCTCCTCCTTACATCCTTTTAGTGATTCTTAGAGGATTAAAAATTGCTAAAACCCCTCACATTTTTATTTTTTAAGTTCAACATGATGTGGAATTGACACCCATGCATTTAATATAATCCTAAGGGATAGTGATCATGAATTTCACCGACATGCACTAATAGACACTCTATATTCTAGTAGAGTATAAATACTAGGGGTAGTTATCATTAGGCTAAGTAGTCGACCCCATATAGGTCTTTCATGAAGGGAAAGAGTTAATTATCTTAACTAGGCATTATACAACACCCTATATAGACTTGGACCCCACTATACCTAACATATATTGGGGACTCCCATAAAAATCCCATTTAGCTTAGATTAGTGTTGTTCCCAAAATATGTCACTCCTTTTTGGGACAACACATGAACTATTTTTGGTCCTACAGGCCAAAAATTATCTCTTCCCTTCTCAAAAACTGTTTTGGGCATTCAAATTCTCCATTTTTCAAGCTTTTTCAACTAACAGACTCCGCATGCTCATTTCTATGGACTCTGCAGGCTTATTTCTATTGACTCTGCAAATATGTTCCTACGGATATATTTCTACAGACTTCATAGGTTGATTTCTATGAACTCTGTAGGAAAAGAACTACGGACTCATTTCTATGGACTCTGCAGGAAGGAATCTATAGACTCATTTCTATGGACTTCGCCAGATCTATGGACTCATTTCTACAGACTCTGCCAGTTCTACGAACTCATTTCTACAGACTCTATAGGTTCATTTCTACAGACTCTACAGGAAAGAACAAGCTCTAAAAACTTAAGCATTTTTCAAGGTTGGTTCAACACTTTGGTTCAACTAAAAAGGTCCATTGGCAAGCTTTAAACAAATGATTGAACCATTGAACCTTGAACGAAAATGTTCAACGGGTTCAAAGGTTCAATGACATTGGCAAGCTTAAAGAGTTAAGTGCTTTAGCAAAAATTCAAATTTCAACCACTTTAACAAGTTCAACAACTTTAAAAGACTTAGCAAAAAGAAGAAAGTGATTGAACCATTAAACCATTGAATGGTTGAACCGTTGAACTTTGAACCAAAATGGTTCAAAGGTTCAAAGGTTTAACAAAGTTGGTTCAATGTGATTGGTTCAAGCAGTCGAGTGAATGAGTGGAAAACAAGAAGAAAGTGATTGAACCATTGAACCTTTGAACCGTTAAACCAAATTTGGTTCAATCGATCAGTTCAAAGGAGTGCCCAAAAACAAAAGATGAGTGCCCTTGCGAAGGGCAGGTGATGAGCAAAATGGACCTTTCTCGAAGCCTGAAGGGACACCTTCCCTTCAAGGTGTTCCAAAGACATAAAGCCGAAGAAATTTTAAGGCTTCAAAGGGACTTATAAAAATAATGGATTCATGGAATAAAGGATGAACCAATGAGCTAATTAAACCTTGAACCAAAAGAGTTCAAAGGTTTAAAGGTTCAACGGTTAAACATGGACGGTTGAAAGGAGTACCCCAAAGCTAAAAGAACAAGTGCCCTGGCTGAGGGTTGTGAACTAAGGGCAGGTGCCCTTGTAGAGGGTAGAGAATATTGGTTCAAAGATTAAAGGGATGATTCAATCAAAGACAAAGAAAGTGATTGAACCAAGAAAGCGATTGAACTAGGAAAGCGATTGAACTAGGGAAGTGATTGAACCAAGAAAGTGATTGAACTAGGGAAGCGATTAAACCAGAGAAGTGATTGAACTAGGGAAGTGATTGACCAAGGAGGTGATTGAACCAAGGAATCAATAAAGACCACTTGAATCATTGAATTATTAAATCGATGAACTTTTAAAAGTTCAAAGGTTCATGGTTCAATATAGTTCAAACAATCAGCAACCATTGATGTCCCTATGGACATCAAATTTAAGATAATGAAATATCTATCAATTTTCAAATATGGAGAAGACCCTATGAACAAATTCAGCGACTAGCCAAAGAGATAGCTTGAGAGCTCAGATCACACATATAAGGACAAAATATAGCAAGGAAAGGGGAAATAATAGAGAAAGATCAAAAATATCCATGCATGGGATATGTTTCTAAAAGGTGAAGTAGCCCACCAGGTGGACATTAGAGAGAATGATAATTCAATGGCATGGCCTATTTTTTTGCATTGAATAAAGTGAATGAATAGCTATGCACACATCAAGAAACACATTAGGCAACCCATATTTAAGATCGACTATGGATTCTAGCATAGCCCATGGACATAATTTAAAATGCATTGAAGGCATTGTAGGCCATTTTTGTGAAATAAATCACCCAAGTCTTTCTTAGAGCACTATATATTAGACTCTCTCTTATTGTTATAGGGGGATCTCTCGATTATCAGAAACAAAACTCTACTCAAACTAAAAGGCATTATTGAGACTTTGAGCTCAGATTGTTGATCATATTTCTTTGTTTGAATTAAAAAACAAGTGACTTTTCAGACTTTATGCTGAAATAGCTTGGTCGTTAGGGAAATTGTTCTTGTGTCTATTTCCTTAATACATTTTTTGTCCATTTAATTAAATAAGCAGAATTAGTGAAAGTAATTAGGAAGGTGTCCTGAAGCCAGCTGTGGAGAGACTTTGTGTTGCCACAATTGTCTTTAGTTTGTCTATTTTTTGTTTTTGTGTAAGGGATCTTGGGATGACTTTGTGCCCTCATTATCCTTCATATTTCACTCTTTGGCAATTGAGGTGGAGACTTTGTGCTACATTTTATCATGCTATGTTACTGTGCCCTGTTACAGTTACTTGTCACTACCTAAAAGGTTTTTGTTGTCTACTGAATAGCACTTTTGAAAGAAGAGGAGTGCCTTTTATCATTTCATCAAGATTTCTCCTTTGATTTGTGAACATCATCTCTAAAAAAAGAGAGATGGATAGTGTTATCCTACCCCTAAGTGTTATTTTTAGCTTATTTATAGCATATTAGTATATATATACAGTACCTTATAGTTATAGGGAACCTCCCCTTAATGAGAGGAGATATTTGTCCACCTATGATGTGGTAAACCTACACATTTGTCTGACCAATCTCTGTATGTTGTGGTTGAAGAGACCCATTTTACTCATCAGTTAGCTATTTGATAAAATATTCACCCAACTATTTCTAGTGACTCCACTGGGGATTCAAACAAGTAGTTCCTATCCTTATCCATTATATACTATGGTGACTCTCATTTGGGTCTTACCCATTATCATTATAGCCTTATCCATTTATCTTGCTATGAAAGAATGAGCTGCTCCAATGCTTTCTCATTGTTAATTTTTCCTTCCAGCTTCACACCAATAGTTTTTTGTGACTCTGTTGGGGAAGAATGGGTATTTTGAAGCCTCAAGCTTCAAGCTAAAGCAGTTCCAGTTCTTTTCCATTTTTATTTTTACACTCTAGTAGATCCATGGTATATGCAAAGCCAAAGGGCTAAAGGTATTTTGACCCTGTATTCGAGTTGGTACAACAAAGGAGTTTTGATATATTTCCTTCACCATCTCACCTGCAACGAACCAGGATCTTTCCTCTTACTAAAGTCAAGTCTCCATTATTAGGCAAAGCATCCATTTCTACTATTAATAAAGCTTTGTCAATACTTACCCCTCTAAGATTTGTTATTCCACCTTTCCATAGTCATACAATGGTAATTTAAGGCCCTTGGGGTAACTCTTTTGGCCCATTCAATTTAACTCCACCTCTACATGAGCTATCACACAGTTTAAGGAAAACTTTCCCCAAGTTCTATGGTGATGGGAAGGTTTATCCTAATAAACATATTGCGGCCTTCAGCATAGCCTATGGTGTAATATGTGTGGAGTATGAGGATGTAGCAGTCAGGTTGTTTGTGGAAAATTTACGAGGTGCTACTACAAACTGGTTCTATCATCTGCAGGCCTAGACTGTGACTGATTGGAACACTTAAAGACAAATTTGAAGCTAGATTCAAGCTTATAGAAGATGTGCATCTCTACTAGCTCAACTCACACAAATGAATAAGGATCCTCATTAACCAATGAGGGATTTCATAGCCAAGTTTGACAAGTTGAGGAATAGGATTCTTGCAATTACTCAGCCAACACCTAAAAACCTCAAATGCTTCTTCAACAACTCTCAGCTGCCTAAAGTGAGTTTTTGGATGAGACGTGCTAGCTAAATAGACCTTGTTACAGCTTAGGATTTGGCCATTAAGGTGGAAGATGACCTTAATTTGGCAAGAAAGATAAGGAGAGATCCTAACAGAGGTAAATCTTCTTCATCTATTAAATATCAATCTACATGTACTACTGATCCAATGGTGCAAAAGCTAGAAAATGAGTTGATAACTCTTAGGAAGAAAATAGTGCAAGGGATATCTTCAACTCCTTTATATAGAGATATGCCAAGGAGTACATTCCCCAATCAGTCATACTAAGGCAATGCTAAAAGGAATCAAGGACAGCCAAATCATCTTCCTCCCCCATAGGGGAAACTTGGCATTGAAGCACCCCCAACCAATTCAATAGTTGGATATCTTGAAACAAAATCTAATTTCTATTTCTAGCCTAAATTGAACCAAGAAAATGATGTTAATATCCTTGCAGAAGGCCAAGAAGAATTAGCTGGTGACTCCAACATTAGTTTCCTAAATTACTAGGATGAACCCAGAGGTAAAGGTGAAGCAGTTGATGGATCATATGTTGTATTCACCCGATCCTAGAACTAGTCAGCCCAGCAAGTTAATAAAGGAAAAATAGGGGAAAGTTTTTAGCCTGTAATTTCAATTGCCAAATGAGGAACTTCTTTGCCTTTCCAGCCAAAGGACCCAGTGAGTAATAAAAAGGTAAGTAAATCAAGCATTCCTCCATCTTCAACTTCAATTCCATAGACTAGTACCACCCCTTTTAAAAACTAGAAAGATGAATTGACTTCCTCTGTTCCTAGTCCATTTCAATCATTTGACATAATCGACAATATCAAGAAGACCAAAATCCAAATGTCTGAATTTGAATTCTCGCAATCCAATCTTGAGTAGTTGGATAGGCTAGTTCAGTGTGTGAAGAATAAAGCCATCCTTATAGGACAAGATGTTAAAAATATAACTCATGATCCCCCAAGGAACATGTCCATCCCAAATAAACTTGTCATTACTCCTCCAGCTACCCCTAGGAAAATAGAGCCTTTCTATGTTTCCCTGTTGATAAATGGTCACAAACTGAGTAATTACATCATAAACTTAGGTGCATCTAACAATGTCATGCCTGACAAGGTGGGAGAATCTCTTGGACTCACACTAACCTAAACCTTTGGGAGATGTTTCTCCATGGAGAACAAACAAGTACTTCTACTGGGACAAATCAAGGATGCCCAATTGGCATTTGCAGCATTCCCAAACAAAAGAATCAAGATGATAGTCTTGGTGGCTGATATTCCAACCTCATATGGCATTCTTTTGGGGTAAAATTTTTGCAAGGATGTTGGTGGAGAATTGATCATGGACCTGTCTGAAGTGAGGATCCCTATCAAAGGCATCATGCAGAGGTTGCTTCCTAAAAAAGAATCAAAATATATTGTCACTCAGACATCAGCCCTTGAAGCTCAAATTCTATTTGAATCTTCAGGCATGGGTAATTACTTCTTAACCACAGAGGATATTCATGTTTTAGTAGATGAAATCCCTGTAGGTGGCAATCCATGAATTGACTCAGATGAGACATTGAAAGAATTAGTAGGGTGTAATGTAAATGTAGAAGAATTCTTCCTTCCAAGCAAAGAGAAATCTGAGAAAGGATCAATTTCAAATAAGGTATAGATGGTGGAATTTGATGGCAGTTATTCCTCTACCAATTTAGGAGCCAAAATTGTGTTGATATCTCCTCAAGGAGATATTTTTCCTTCATCATACAAGTTGCAGTTCAACAATACTACCAATACTGCTGAATATGAATCTCTTCTACTCAGATTGAAAGCTGCTAAAGACAGGTGCATCAAACTCCTTCATGCCAAAGGAGATGTCAAGTTGGTGGTTTTTCAGGTGAGAAACCTATACCAAACCAAAAATGAGAGATTACACCACTACCATAATCTAGTCTGGGATTAAATTGAAAGCTTTGATGCTTTTAGGATCTCTACCATACACAGGGAATTCAATGACCGAGTTGATGCAATGGCTATTTTAGCAACTCCCTTAGTTCCTCACCTAGACTTCAAAGGAAAGAGGTACACTATTGAATTAATTTTTCACCAAGTGTGCCTGATAATTCCAATCATTGGCAAGTGTTCAATGGTGACAACCAAATCATCACCTTTTTGGATTAAAAAGATAGCTTCACTTCAAAGGTAGTAAGCTCCAAAAACTCAAATTACCTCCTGAAATGAATTTAGACACAGGTGAAGAATTCTTGCAGCTAAAAGGGAATAAAATTCCCAAAGGACTGGTTTCTCTTGAGAAACTATTTGACAAGCATGATAGGTTCATCAAACAACAACAAATGGATTCAAGCTCCTCCCAGGGGTTTGATCAGATAAATTTGGGTACCAAGGAAAATCCCAAGATGGTGAACATTGGAAAGTGCTATACTCTAGAGGAGAAACTCAAATTTACTGACTTGCTTCACCATTACATGGATTTTTTGGCATACTCTTATGATGATCTGAAGTCTCTCAGGGCTGAATCAATTCACCATGAAATTCCTCTCAAGGATGATTCGGTGACTTACAAGCAAAAATCCTAGTAGTATAATCCAAAGATATTAGGTACTATTCTATTTGAGATATAGAAAATGCTAAATGCTAGAATAATTTTCCCAATCCATCATTCCACATGGATTGCCAACATAGTTCCTGTGAGAAAGAAGAATAGCAAAATTTGCCTTTATGTGGATTTCAAGAATCTAAATTAGTGATCCTTAAAGGATAACTATCCTTTGCCCATCATGGACCAAGTACTTCAGACAGTGACCCATTCTGAGATGTTATCAATGCTAGAAAGCTTCTCAAGATACAATCAAGTAGAAGTTGGTGAAGTAGACCAACATAAGACTGCCTTCACCACACCTTGGGGCACCATTTCATATTGAAGAATGCCATTTGGTCTGATAAATGTTGGTGCCACTTTTTATAGAGCAATGGACCTTGCTTTCAAAGATGAAATGGGTAAGTTCATTGTGGTATACCTTGATGACTTGAACATTTTTTCCAAGCATCACCCTAACCATGTGTGCCATTTGCAATAAGTACTAGAACACTACCACCAAAATGGTATTTCCTTAAACCTTAAGAAGTCTATTTTTAGAGTAACATAAGGGAAACTTTTTGGACACATTATATCCAAAGAAGGCATAAATATTGACTCAAAAAGAGTCAAGTCCATCTAGGACCTTACTCTACCCATGAGTAAGACTGTGATTTACTCTTTCTTTGGAAAAGTGAATTTCTTATGAAGGTTCATTCCTAAGTTTGTTGAGAAGACTCATCATATTATAGATATGATGAAAGGAAAGGCCACTTTTAGCTGGACTGAAAAAGGCAAATTAGCATTCTAAGACATCAAGACAACCATTGCCCACACCCCAATTATGGTTTGTCTAGATTATACCAAAGATTTCATCATGTATAGTTTTGCTTCTCAACACACACTTTCAGCCATTCTAGTTCAGCAAAATGAATAAGGTGTGAAATATCCCATTTCCTTCATGAGTTATCCTCTCAAAGCTCATGAGCTGAAGTATTCAAAAATGGACAAGCATGTTTATATGGTGGTCAAGGTAGTGAAGCATTTCCATTTTTATATCCTGAACTCACATGTTACTACCTTGGTTCCTGATGCAATAGTCAAGTCCATATTAACTCAGTAAGAGTTTGGAACAAAAAAGGGTAATATTTCATGGAAGTAGTATGCAATTTCCTCAAGGAGAACATCATTTCTAGGTTTGGGATCCCAGCCAAGATTGTGATTGATAATGTAGCTTGTTTCTCTTCACATGAGATTACTCATTTCTACTTTTATCATGGGATTACTCTCTCCCACTCTTTTGATTATTTTCCACAAGGAAATGGCCAAACAGAATCAAGCAACAAGAATCTAGTAACCATCATCAGGAAGCTAGTAGATGACAACTAATGAACCTGGCGTAAAACATTGTTTGATGCTCTATGGGAAAAAAAAATTATGCCCAAAAGGGTGATAGGTATGTCACCTTTCCAACTTATGTATGGTCTCAATGTAGAGATACTAATCACCCTATAATTAACAGCATTGAAATTGGCAAAGGCAATCGAAGATCAGACATATGAAAGCTCCATCGACAAGAGGATCATGTACTTAACTAAGCTAAATGAGTAGTGAACTATGGTGGTGGACCAAATTTATGTGCATCAAAGTCTAGTGAAGAAGCTATTTGACCAAAAAGCAAAAGCCCATAATTTTTAGATTGGTTATCAAGTTTTGTTATGGGATAAGAGAAGAGAACCAAAGGGAATGCATGGAAAATTTGATTCCCTATGGAGAGGTCTATTTACTATTCATTACCTCAATGGTGAAAATATTTTCTTGCTAAAATATCAAGATGACATGCCCTTTTCATTTCCTCATAGTGGGCAACATCTGAAGCACTTCAATTCTTGAAGCATCAGATAAGATCATCTTTACATATGTATATTTGTATAGTCTTTAGTTGTGTTTTGTGCTTTTCATTTTCATTTTTGGCACCTTTATTTTTTAGGTAGCATGACTCTATGGCCCAATGGCATACATAAAGGCACTAAAGATTCTAGTTTCTACTCCCCTCAGCTGCTTCAAAATTTCAATTGAAAGAAGTTCCCCAACTGGAGCCAGCTATTGTTCCCAAAATCTGTCACTTATTTTTGGGACAACACATGAACTATTTTTGGTCATATAGGCCAAAAATTATCTCTTCCCTTCTCAAAAATTGTTTTGGGCATTCAAACTATCCATTTTTTAATCTTTTTCAGCTAACGGACTCTGCAGGTTCATTTCTATGGACTCTACAGGCTTATTTCTATGGACTCTACAGATTGTTCCTACAGTTATGTTTCTATGGACTTCGTAGGTTGATTTATATGGACTCTCTAAGAAGGGAACTATAGAATCATTTCTATGGAGTCTATAGGAAGGAATCTATGGACTCATTTCTATGAACTCTACCAGATATATGGACTCATTTCTATAGACTCCGCCAGTTCTATGAACTCATTTTTATGGACTTTGTAGGTTTATTTCTATGGACTCTACAGGTTCATTTCTATAGACTATGTAGGAAAGAAACAAGCTCTCAACACTTAAGCATTTTTTGAGGTTGGTTCAATGCTTCAGTTAAACTAAAAAGGTTCATTGGTAAGATTCAAACAAAGGATTGAACCGTTGAACCGTTGAACCTTGAACTAAAAGGTTCAACAGGTTCAAAGGTTCAATGATGTTGGAAAGCTTAAAGAGTTAAGTGCTTCAGCAAAAATTCAAAGTTCAATCACTTTAGCAAGTTTAACGACTTCAAAAGACTTCACAAAAATAAGAAAGTGATTGAACTATTGAACCATTGAACTGTTAAACTGTTGAACTTTGAACCAAAATGGCTCAAATATTCAAAGGTTCAACAAAGTTGGGTCAATGCAATTGGTTCAAGTGTTCAAGTGAATGAGTGGAACACAAGAAGAAAGTGATTGAACCATTGAACCTTTGAACCATTGAACCAAAGTTGGTTCAATCGGTTAGTTCAAAGGAGTGCCTCAAAGCTAAAAGGATGAGTACCCTTGTGAAGGGTAGGTGATGAGCAAAATGGACCTTTCTCAAAGCCCGAATGGACACCTTCCCTTCGAGGTGTTCCAAAGACATAAAGTTGAAAGAATTTTAAGGTTTCAAAGGGACCTAGAAAAATAATGGATTCATGGAATAAAGGATGAACCGATGAACCGATTGAAACTTGAACCAAAAGAGTTCAAAGGTTCAAAGGTTCAACAGTTCAATGTGGATGATTCAAAGCAGTACCCCAAAGCTGAAAGAACAAGTGCCCTTGCAGAGGGTAGTGAATTAATGGCAAAGAACATTGGTTCAAAGATCAAAGGGATGGTTCAAACAAAGACTAAGAAAATGGTTGAACCAAGAAAGTGATTTTACCAGGGAAGTGATTGAACCAGGGAAGCAATTAAACCAAGAAAGTGATTGAACCAGGGAAGCAATTAAATCAAGGAAGAGATTGAACCAAGGAAGTGATTAAACTAGGGAAGCGATTAAACCAAAGAGGTGATTGAACCAAGGAATCAATAAAGACCGCTTGAACCATTGAATTATTAAATTGGTGAACTTTCAAAGATTTAAAGGTTCATGGTTCAATATAATTCAAACAATCAACAACCATTGATGTCCCCACAAATGTCAAATTTAAGATAATGAAATATCTGTTGATTTTTAAATATGGTTCAGACCCTATGAACAAATTTAGTGACCAGTCAAAGAGATATCCTGAGAGCTCAGATCGCATAGATAAGGATAAAATATAGCAAGGAAAGGGGAAACGATGGAGAAAGATTAGAAATATCTGTCCATGGGATATGTTTCTAGAAGGTGAAGCAGCCCACCAGGTGGACATTAGAGAATGCAAACATTTAATGGCATGGCCTATTTTTCTACATTATGTAAAGTGAATGAACAGTTGTGCACACATTAGGAAACACATCAAGTGGCCCATATTTAAGACTGATGCTCGATTCTAGCATAGCCCATGGATAGAATTTAAAATGCATTGAAGGCATTGAATGCATTGTAGGCCATTTTTGTGAAACAAAGCACCCAAGTCTTTCCTAGAGCACTATATATTGGACTCTCTCTTATTATTTTAGGGGGATCTCTCAATTATCAGAAACAAAACTCTACCCAAATTGAAGAGCATTACGGAGACTTTGAGCTCAGATTGTTGATCATATTTCATTATTTGAATAAGAAAATAAGTGACTTTTCAGACTTTGTGCTGAAATAGCCTGGTTGTTGGGGAAATTCTTCTTATGTATGTTTCCTTAATATGTTTTTTGTCCATTTAATTAAATAAAAATAATTAGTGAAAGTAATTAGGAAGGTGTCTTGAAGCCGGCTGTAGAGAGACTTTGTGCTACCATAATTGTCTTTAGTTTGTCTATTTTTTGTTTCTATGTAAGGGATCTTGGGATGACTTTGTGCCCTCATTATCCTTCATATTTCACTCTTTGGCAATTGAGGTGGATACTTTTTTCTACATTTTATCCTACTATATTACTACACCCTATTATAGCTACTTGTCATTACCTGAAAGGTTCTTATTGTCTGCTAAACAACACTTCTGAAAGAAGAGGAGTGCCTTCTATCATTTCATCAGGTTTTCCCCTTTGATTTGTGAACATCATCTCTGAAAAAAGAGAGATGGATAGTGTTATCCTACCCTGAGTGTTATTTTCAGCTTATTTATAGCAGATTAGTATATATATATATATATATATATATATATATATATATATATATATATATATATATATATATATATATATATATAGTACTTTATAGTTATAAGGAACCTCCCCTTGATGAGAGGAGAGATATTTCCACCTCTGATGTGGTAAAATTGCACATTTGTTTGACCAATCTCCCTATTCTATGGTTGAAGAGACCTATTTTACTCATTAGTTAGCTGACTGACAAAATATTCACCCAACAATTAGGACCATTGATCATAATAATCAACTTGCTTATGAAGTCAGTATTAGCTTCTAAGTGACCTTCATGTGTATATAGGGTTGAGAGGGTTTGATAGATTATGTAATGGGTCACCGGCCTATAGCCTCACTCATGAAGCTATTAGACAGTGTAGTTATTGAGTTATACTCCCAATCAATTTACTAATCTTAGGAATGTGGTATATTTGCTTGGGTGTGTGTCATGTTAGACCAGTGTTGTTTGTGAGTTGAGTTAGCCTTTCACTCAAACCTATACATGGATATCTAGGATTACTATATCATCATCTAGTATATCATTATCTCTATCTTGTACATTTTTAATCATCTTAATCTTGTATATCATCCCATATTTTACATATCTTAATCTATTTTTATCTTGAAATCCTCCTATTTATTATGTTATTATCCTTCATCCTCATCTTTTCAAAAACCTCTTTCACCTCATCTAGTATCACTCCATCTAGACAAATTATCATCTTAATTTATTGGATTTTTAGGTCACATACTTGTCCAAATAATCTAGTCTCACCCTATATCGATAAATTCTCATATTAATTTGTTTGATTTTTATGTCACACACTTTTCCAAGTCATATAGTCTCACCCATAAACATCATTTCATCACCACTCTCAATCCCATCATCCTTGATCCCTTCATCACATAATCTTATATGCATCCAATCTTGAGCAAATTGGTCTAAGGATTGAGTTGTCCCTTCACCATCCTTAGATATCCTATCAATCTAGTCTATTATCATCTTCTCTATCACTCATCATCTTTTTCAAATTTCATTCTTGGTTGATACCCTATTAACATCCTGTCACTTTGTCAATTTCAATCTAGAATCCATTCATTTTCAATACATTTGTAATCAATCTAGTCATACCTAATCTAGTCATCTTACCTATTTATAACTAGCACCCATCCAATCTTCACCTTACTAGTTTGAATACATGCACTAGTCAAATCCCTATCCTTTTAATAGATTGAAAACTAGGCATTGTCGCTAGATCATTAGCACAAATCATACTATCAGTCTAACATCTGATCTTAGTCTTATATCATAATACATTTAGTCTCTCATCCTCATCATCACATATCATACTATCTTGGTCATTCACATATACCTCATTAAAAGACCATATTTTAATCCAATCATTAATATACCTTCACATTATCCCCTCTTTTATCATTTTTATACCCTTTATCCATCATTTGCTCAAATGTATTTGGACCTAATTCTCATTAAATAATACCTATTTGTCAAAAAGGATGAGATCCTTTTACAAGCCCTAGAAATGGGTACTCGTCTACATTCTAACCTTGATCCCATTAATCTTAAAATAATGTCCCATGTCCTTTCCAATAAAAAATCCCCATCTAAACCTAGCCCCCATGCTATCTCACCATTCTCAAACCCTTTGTCCATTCATCATAACCATATTCATGATATCCCTCAATATACAAGTGTTAAGGTCACCCTATTTAATGAATATATATTTGCCAACAAGGATGAGTGCCTTCTATGGATATCAAATATGAGTATCTACCTTCCCAATGATTTCTAACCCTTAAACCTAAGGTCACCCATAACAAAAGTACCTCATCAACCCTTATCCCCATTTGATTATTATGACAACCAATCCCATTTCAGTCCATCATCCACTAGTCCTAGTCTTATTCATGACCTTCCTAGTCCAAGGATTTCCTTTTAATTATGGAAAATACATATACATAAGGAGTGGAAATGACTGTGTCACATTTGGTGACACATCTCAAGGGGGAATCAATTATAACATTATTAAGACAAAAGGCTGCAAGATTTAGACATATCCCAAGCAAGAACACATTCGAGGGAGAGTTATGAGCTAGGATAATACAATGATTTGATAAGATTAATGATTATTTTATCTCAAGGATAATGTTGAGTGATATTATGAATGGGATGAGAGAGACTAAATGACTAGGAAGGAGAATAATTATGTAGTCTTATATTCTAGCTCATTAGGCTTAAGATAAGTAATAGGAGAATTTTTTAGAGAAGCAACATGCTCAACCACTACAAAATTATCCTTATCTTCTATAATTGGATTGACAATACATGAAAATAATAAATATTCATGACTTAAATTTTCATCTTTAAAATCTTCCTTTCAACTTGGAACCTCACTACTAGGAATAGACATTTGATTTTCTTTGAATGATACTTACTCAGTAACAATAGGATGTTCACTTGGATCTATACACACCTAAGAAGTAGCTTAATGAGATATACACACCCAAGGAGCTATACTATCTTCACTCACAATATGAGTAGTCAATGAGAGTCCTTGGCACTCTTTAACTTTTGAAGCATTTTCCACCATAAAAAATAGATTATTTGGACATACATTCTCATCACAACTCATACTTACCACCTTTGGCTTCCATGAGTTGACTTGCCTTCTTTCTTGCACTTTAAGAGCTTGATTAAACCTATTATAACTTTTAGACCTTTAATTATAGAACCTATAAATGTGACCCTCTGTTCACAATTGTAGCACACCATATTTCTTGATGGAAACATAGTTTGTCTTACTGTGTTTGGATATAAATTTGTAATATGTCACATGTCATGACAAATGAAAAAACCTCATTTTTTGAATATGAATCACCTTATCTAAAATTATGTGGAAAATGGTTTTCCAAGTGTCCCACATCAATATATTTAAACCACTTAATTCTATTCACATATTTTGAATGATGATCCCCATCATAGTTTCATGCAAACTCATTTCTAATAGGTCTCTTGCATTCTCTATCCCTATGACCAAATTTATTACATGTGTAATAGTAACCATTGAATCTTTCATACATCATGGAATATAGCTATCTGATCTGATTTATCTTTATTCATCCAACATCTTCATTCTTTTTTTGATGATTTGTCTTCAAAGTATGATTGTCATGGTTCACATTAGTCTTCAACTTGCCTTGAGTTGCATTTTTTTTGTTCTTATTCATATCCAATACTAGTTATATATCTATCATACTTTTCACCAATTAGAATATTTTCTATATCAAATGAGCTCTTTTCAAATCTCAAAATTGTGTTAACCTTAATAGATGTCTTCTCTAAGTCATCTTTCAAAGACTCATTTTTAGAAACATACTTTGAACATTCATCTTCTTTAGATTTTAGGCTTGTAGACATTATTTCCAATTAACAACTGAGATTCTTGACCAAATATTCATGTTCCTTGGTATATTCATTCAATCTTGCTTCATACACATTGAATTGTTCCTCATAGTCTTTGAGTTGAGACTTTATCTTGTTATTGATCTTCTTCTCAATCTTTAGTTCTTCAAGAACATTTGTAAATGTAGTCTAAAAATCCATCTCATCTTAATAATCATCTGAATCACTCTAAGTATACTCATTTTTATATGATAAACTTCCTTTCTCAGCCATGAATAGTGTTTCATCTTCATCAGGACCATCATCTTCATGATCATACTCTAAGTCACTATCTTCATTCTCATTTGATGAGGTGCAATTTTCTTTGGTGTAGAGACTCTTCTTGTTATTGAATGATTTATTATTATTATTATACTTTCTAAATCCTTTCTTATTATATGTCTTATTTTCTTCATCATGACCTTCACCAGTCTCTTCATCATCATTCCTCTTGTGCTTATGAGGGCACCTATGAGCAAAATGTCCTATCTCTTCATAGTTGAAACATTTAAAGGGTAGTTTATGTAGGGGAATCCTTGTAGATCCCAAAATGGCCTCATGTTTGGATTTAATTTGTCTTTTAGGTGTTTTTAAGGTTTAATAGGTCCTAATTGTGTCTTAGGTTTGATCTAGGTTTTTACTAGTTGCATAAAATTTGAATTATAGAGTTTCCCTCCAAAATGACATTATTTGAAAATTTGAATTTTTAAACCTTGTGAAAGGCTTCCATGCATTATATGAGGTTGATAAAGGTGTAAAACATATTAAAAAGGTGTCCAAGAGGTATTAATGTTATTTAAAGGTCCTAAATAACATCTTAAGTCTATAGGCATAGTCATAAAGTGCACATATTAATAGAACATGAAAATTGTAATGTAATTTTCACTCACTTCCCCATGGGAAAAATCCAAGATTTAGTTATGTTTAGTTTTGGATTTGATATTGAGATTTTCATATGAAGGAGAGAGAGAATGAATTTGTAATCAAATAAATTTGATAAATAATGGAATGTGTTGATGAAAATTATGTGCATTATTATTGCATGGTTGAGACAAAGTATTTGTTTGTTTGAACATTCAATGAGGTGAGTAATTTAAATATATGACTATTTGATATTATTTTAAATCAAAATTTAATCCCTGATTTTAGATAGGTAACATGTTTTAATGGAAAATAAGTGATACTTAAGAAGATAGACAGGTCTATAAAATAATGTATGAAAGTATGCAGGTTGCTCAGTTGAGAATGTGATATTTTCTTATTGATTTATACATTTAATGGAGAGATGAAATGATTTTCCATGATAAATATAATGAGTGTGACCTAAAAGAGCTCTCAAAGTTGGTAATTTTTAGTTTTCTTAGTGTTCTTACTCAAACTATTAGCATATAATCAGAAACCCTAAGTTTTTTCATTGTGTTCTTACCTTGGATATTGTTTTAGGCTCTAAAGTGGTTTTGAAAAGGATTGAAATAGTGTTTTGATGTGGTAATAACCATAATATAAGTCATATATACTATTTAAAAGTTATAAATAATAAAATTCTGAGTGAAACCTTATTGAAACCCCTATTTTCTACTAAAGAATACAGTCAAGCATGATTGAGATTCCTTGTTAGAGAGTGATATAAGGGTTATTAGATCATGTTTATTGAAGAAAAAATTTGTATTTTTAATATATATACATTATTAAACCATTTTTTAAACCTTTTTTAGTCCAAGATATTAATTTTGACCTCTCTTAGCCTCCTCAGTGACTAGAAACCCTATCTACTAGGGTTTTGCTCATTCTAGGAAATGTAACACTTAATTCTTTTTTAAAACTTGTATTATAATGTATTTTATAATTCCATAAGTGAATAAAATATTTTAATAATTGTATAATACATGTTGTATGGATTTATAATAGGAGGTGTTAGAAAAGGGTTAAAATAGACCTAGTTTGGAAGGTTCTAAGAAGGAAAGTGGACTTAGAAAGTGAGTTAGGTCTTGAAAATTGACCCAAAAGTTTATTTTAACAAGTAAAAGGATAATATAATATTTAAAATTCATAATTATTAGTAATTTTTCCATACTAACCTATTTTTAGCTAGATAGGGCTACAAAGAAGGCTAGTGGAAATGGCAAAGTTGCATGAGTGCAAAGTAAGGAGTTGAAAACTAAGTTGAGGTTATTGATAGTTATAAACACTCTCTTATGATCAAGATTAATATTTTATATTATATAATTCAATCCTAAAAATCAATTCTTTGGCTTGATGTGTGGTTTTTTAAGCTTGAAAATAGGAAAGTGAACCTTTGTTTAAGGACTCTAGAAGGAACCATGTGCAAGCTCTACATCATTTGGTATTAGAGCATAAGGATGATAAGAGGATAAGGTTAAAAAGACAAAATGGAAGAAAGGCAGAGGAAACCTACATCATCCCAAAGAATGTAATAAAATGTGGCCAATTTGGTCATCGAAATGAAGAACATGTAGGCTAGAATGGCAACCATAGAAATAGCTCAAAGAAGAAGGGGCATAGCTGATGATGATAGTGATAGAGAAGAGGAAGATCCTAAAGTATATTAGGAAGAAGAAAGAAAAGATAGCATGGAGGAAATATTGATCAAAATCATGATGAAGATGGGTTCAAAACCAAACTAGATGTGCCAATGTATGAAGGGAATATGAACGTGGATGAGTTGGTGGATTGGATAGATGTCATGGACAAGTATTTTGAGCATGAGGAGGTGGATGACACCAATAAATTGAAATTTTCAATCACAATATTGAGAGGACATGCTTCTTTGTGGTGTGATGGAATCCAAGGAGAGAGAAGGAGAAGAGGTAAAGTTAAAATCTAGCCATGAGATAAGATGGTGATGAAGATGAAGGTAAATTTAATGCCCAAGGATTACCATAAAAATTTGTTTAGGATATTATAGAATATTAGATAAAAGGAACATTTAGTGAAGGAATATACTGAAGAGTTTCATAGGTTGACAATCAGAATAGGACACTTGGAAGAAGATGATGAGAAGGTAGAAAGGTACATGAATCATATCAAGTTCTCCATACAAGATGAGATAAATATATTGACTTTGAAAATATTTGAAGAAGCATACCAAGTAGCCTTGAAAGCTGAAGAGAATTTGGCAAGATGGCATACACATCAAGTAAGAGGAAGAGGCAAACAAGTGAGAGGAAGAGGATAATATGAGATCAAAGCATATGAGGAAGGTGTAATTAGTGGACAAAGTCATGAGGCATAGCAAATAGGTGGTTATAGAGGTATAAGGCCATATTACAGAGGTGGAAATACTATAGGAAGAGGGACTACTAGTTTCATAGAAAAATGCTTCAAATGCAATAAGTATGTAGGTCATAAATATTGGGATTGTCTAGAGGAACAACAAGAAAGGAATTATAGGAATGAGAGTAAAACTCAAATGGTGAAACAAATAGAGGAATAAAATGTTGGATAAAATTCACATATAATTGCACCTAAAGAATTAGAGTCACTCTTGATGAGGAGGACATTGTCGAAGCCACTAAAGGAAAAAAGATCCTACACAACAAAGAACACTCTTCAGGACAACATGAAGTATCATGATAAATATTGCAAAATGATTATAGATTCAAGAAGCATGGACAATTTGGTTTCTAATGATATGGTAAGTAAAATTAATCTCAAAAGATTGGCTCATCCTACACCTTACAAATTTTCTTGGCTTCAAAAAGGATATAGTGTGTTTGTTAATGAAAAATGCTTAGTAGATTTTTAGATTGGAATATATAGAGATTAGATCATGTGTGACATCATCCCCATGGATGTATATCATGTCTTACTAAGAAGGCCTTAGCAGTTTGATAGGTCAACTAGTTATTATGGGGTGAAGAATACCTATTATTTAAAGCACAAGGGAGTCAAGTATACATTATTTCCTTTGAAGCATGATGAAAATTTGTTGGTGTATTTTCTAAGGTATTAGTTATAGGTTATAAGGATTTGGTATAGAATAAAAATGAAGATGTGAAGAAGGATGAACAACCCAAGGAGATTGAGGCTGCCCAAGTTGAGGAATGTGAACCTATGTTAAGTAACATTTCTTCAATTAAGGTTGTGAATGACTTTCTTGAAAATTTTCCTTAGAATTTGGTAAAAATTTCTAGTTGTGAACTCATAGAAGGCATGATAGGAAAGCTCCAATACATGAAATAAAGTTTTGAAAAGGAAAGAGTTGAAAAGAGATGGAAGATATACAATAGGTCTAAGAAGGACAGCTAAGAGAAGGCAATAACATGAGAGTGTTAAATCAAGGTAATAAAAATATAGAAGAGAACAAGCAGTCCTTTTATATAGAGGAGGTTAAGGGTAGTTGTGAATATGATAAACAACAACAAACCAAATATTTAAGCAAGCAAATGGCATGCAAGGACTCAAAAGTTGATATATACGAGATTGAGTGTACCAAACAAGGAGAATGGTTGAAGGATAGAGAATAATTTTTTTTAGAAGTAGTGTCATATGGAAGGAAGGTTGTAATGGATTAGTTTGAAGAATAAGAAGCATGGTATGCACATCTAAAGCAAGAACCAAAAGATAACATCAGTGTTTTCCTTAACCAATTTATTGCATGTACAGGTATACTCATGAAGAAGAATTAGAGGATGCCTAGTTATGGGGCCCAAGAATAGGTTCACCTCTATGAGAGTCAAGTATCATCATAAACCTTCCATCAAGAGGTACAAAGCAACTAAAGAGGAGCATACACCAAGTTGACTCTTATGGTGAAATTTCTTTAGCTTGGTAGTATGATGTAGGGGCATCTTTATGGATCCCAAAATGGACTCTTTTTGGATTGAATTTGTATTCTATGTGTTTTTTATGTGTAATATGTCCTAATTGTGTATTATGTATGATATATTTTATTACAAGTTGCATAAAATTTGAATTTTGGAGTTTCCCTCCAAAATGACATTATTTGAAAATTTGAATTTTTAAACCTTGAAAGGATTCCATGCATTGTATAAGGTTGATAAAGGTGTAAAACATGTTCAAAAGGTTTTTAAGAGGTATTAATATTATTTAAAGGTCATAAATAACATCCTAAGTCTATAGGCATGGTCATAAAGTGCATATATTAAGAAAACATGAAAATTGTAATGTAATTTTTAATCACTTCCACGTGGGAAACCTCCAAGATTCGGTTATGTATATTGGTAGAAGGTGGTATATTTATATTTTTATTTTATATTGATATTTTCGTATGAAGTAAAGAGATAATGAATGTGTAATCAAATAAATTTTATGAATAATGGACTGTGTTGATGAAAATTTTGTGCATTGTTATTACAAGGCTAAGACAAAGTATTTGTTTATTTGAATATTAAATAAGGTGAGTAGTTTAAATATATGATTATTTTATATTTTTTTAATATAAATTTAATCCCTGATTTGAGATAGGTAACATTTTTTTAATGGGAAAGAAGTGATCCTTAAGAAGACAGACATGTTTGTCAAATAATGTATGAAAGTATGTCGGTTGCTCAGTTGAGAATGTGATCTTTTCTCATTGACTTATACATTAATTGGAGAGATGAATTGATTTACCATGTTATATAGAATTAGTGTGACCTAAAATAGGTCTCAAATATGGTAATTTATCATTTTCTTAGTTTTCTTACTCAAACTGTTAGTATACAGTTAGAAACCTTGAGTTTGTTTGTTGTGTTCTTAACTTGGATCTTGTTTTAAACTATAAAGTGGTTTTTAAAAGGATTGAAATATTGTTGTGACATGTAAATAACCATAATAAAATCAATATATACTATTCAAAATTTTGAAACAATAAAACCCTGAGTGAAACCCTATTGAAACCCATGTTTTTTCTAAAGAATATAATCAAGCATGACTAAGATTCCTTATCGGAGAGTGATATGAGGGTTATTAGATCATGGTTATTGAATTAAAAAATAATAATTTGAATAGATATAAATTATCCAACAATTATTTTGTTTTGAAACCTCTTAGTCCAAGATATTGATTTTTGACCTCTCTCAACCTGCTTAGTGACTAGAAACCCTATCAACTAGGGTTTTAATCATTATAGGAAATGTAACCATTGAAAAATTTTAAAAACATGTATTTTGATGTATTTTAACATTCCATAACTAAATCACATAGTTTAATGACTATACAATACCTATAGTATGGATTTCTAGTAGGTGTTAGAAAAGGGCTAAAAGAGACCTAGATTGGAAGGTTCTAAGAAGGAAAGTGGACTTAGAAAGTGAGTTAGGTCTTGAAAATTGACCCACAAGTTTATTTAAATAAGGAAAAGGATAATATAATATTTTAAAGTCATAATTATTAGTACATACTAACCTGTTTGCATTCAGATAGGGCTATAAAGAAGGCTAGTAGAAATGTCAGAGTTGCATGAGTGCAAGGTAAGGAGTTAAAAACAAATTAAAGAGGTTAGTGAGGGTATAAATACTCTCTTATGATCAATGTTAATATTTTATATGCTCTAATTAAATCCTAACAATCATTAATTTGGCTTGATGAGTGGTTTTAAAGCCTAAAACTAAGAAAGTGAACCTTTGTTCAAGGACTATAGAAAGAAACTTGTGCAAGCTCTACATCAATAGTTTACCCTTATACTTCTTTAATCTTGTGTTTAGTTTATTAGTAATAAAATTCTATAGGTCATCCTCATCAATGCCAAATATGTCATCCTCTTTATGTTTCTTACCTTGGAACTTCTTAAGCTTCATCTCTATCTTGAATGTTACTTCCTTCTTTGGTGGTATATCATCATTTAATCTTATCTCAGAGGAAGTAAGGGTGTTATGAAATTGATCAATATTCAATTGAGTAAGATCATGACTTTATTATATAGCAAATCCTTTTGGATCAAAATTGAGAGATAGAGACATTAATACATTTTGAACTATAGTAACCTCTTCAAATTTCTCTCTAAGACCTCTAATGATGTTCACAGTTTCATTAACTCTCTATAGAAAGGATGATATAGAGTCTTCTTCCTTCATATTGAGAATTTGAAATTGCCTTTTGTGAGTCTAAAACTTAGCAAGATTTACCTTTGAATCTCCTTCATATATGATCTCCCTTTTGTCCTATATCTCTTTATCATATTTACAATGGATTACCTTGGTGAACTCAGTTTCTGTAAGACCACAAGTGATGGCATTAATTTCCTTAGAATTATTATCAAACAAATTCTTATCTACAACACTAGATGAAGGAGTAGTAGGAGAAACATAAACATCTAAAATAATAATACCATACATCAAAACCTAGGGACATAGTGTATGTCCTCATCCTTCCACTCTATAAAGCATAATTGGATCCATTAAACATCGATGCTTGCTTATTAAAGAAACCTCCTTGATGACTATCCATATTGTAACTTGGATCACCTTCAAGCTGTAAAGCCTTTACCAAAGGACCTTATCTAATACCAATTGTTATAGGTACAATAACTAAGAGGGGGTTTTAATCAATTAGCTTAGAAAAAAAAAATCAATTTTAATCCTTTCAAGTTCTTAAATAATTACCATAAGCATTCATGAATCAAACACATCATTCATAACAATGAGCAAGATGGACAATGTAAGATCAATCACATAACACATAACATATGTGGGAAACCCTCTTAGGGGAGAAAACCCACTAGAAACTAAAATTGAAATACTATCCTATAAGAAACAAGAACCAATTTAAACCAAATACAACTGATCAAGGAACTACCATCCCTATTTAGTGAGACTTCAAACCCACAATGTGCTACCACACCTATCTAGCTGAGTTGCAACAACAAATAGACTTTCAGAAAGTTTCACCTTACAATAAGGCTATAACCCCCTTAGATGTTGAGATACCAAAATAAAACCTATGAACACATCCACCTCTAAATTGACGCTTTCAACACCTGATGATGGACCTCTAATTATCAATCTTCACCTTCACTCATACTAAAATAGCAAGAATACTATTCTACCAATAGAATTATGACCTACATGTCATAAAAATAGTTTGAAATTTTTTCTAATCTTTAACACATCCACTGGGTACCCACTCATTTCTTTGCTTCACAACACTATGCTCTCAAATACAAATTCCACACACAAGTCTAGAAATCAACTTCTTTAATTTCACTATTTATAAATCATATATGATCATCAACACATTAGTCAGTCATTAGGAATGCCTTAACCCTTAAGGCATATCTCACATAATAATACATGGATCAATACCATCCACATAGGTTGGCCATATCACCCATGGGTCACCCTTAAGGAACAACAGCTTTCAATTAGGCCTTTGTAGCCCTTACAGGTCTCATGAAGACCCATTCACTCCTTTATCACTTCATGAAGAAAAAAATAAAGGAATACTTAAAAATGCATATGTCCACTCTTAATTACCCCTTAGTCACCCTAAAATTATTATAGTCATCATTTCACTCTTGTGTGCAAGCTCAATCAACTCAAATATAGCCTTGTTCATAAGGACACCATGAATGATTACACAATCAACTTCTTAATCATTGTTCATACTCAAAATAGATTTATCACACCTCCAAAATTTACACAAATTATCCTAATGGAGTATAAAACACTATCAAATATACAATATAACATGAAATATTGAAACAACATCAACACGAGCTCAATTATCCTTCTCGGGTCACGTGTAGAATAAGCATGAACACATAGTTAACTTTGAACCTCAATATCTTTAATTATACACACTTTTAAATCTTTAAAACTATATTTATAGATGTGTCTTGGAATACTATACCATTTTTATTTTTACACCATGATAAAATTCTATATATATTGAAACTTATAGCCAAAATATAGAGCACTAGTTTTTCTTTTGCAAATTCAAATATTCAAATGCAAACAGTCACAGTTAAACTTCAAACACTATGCTTGTATCCTGGTCCTCATTGCTTAATATTGATCATGCACCATTTATATTATTTTATATTTAATTCATAGTTCACCAAATCCCAAATGTTAATCCTTGAACATGTTGACCTCATTTCGTGTAATATTAGAATCTTGACCTCAAACGCTCAGTCGATCTCTTCGAGATTGTTCTCACTTCAGTCATGCTAGACAGCTATCTCTTTAACCTCTTGAATTTAATGCACACCATTGATATTTATTATTAATAACACTTTCTCACCATTGATCCTATAATAATCTTGATCTTTATCTCTACTTGATGTTAAACTTATCACACTTTGACCTCTTTGACTTACTATGCACTATATATCTAGATGTATGAACTCCTATGTACCATCGATCTTTTTGGATCAACCAAGTCCTTATCATGCACTATACACTGTTAAATCAATATGTATGATTTTAAATGATATTTAGGATCTATATTTGGTCATGTTCTTTACCCTTGCTAAAAAATGACTAAGTATGTAGATCATTGCTTATTTGCCTGGAAGGCTGACTTTACACCTCCATATCTTTAGGTTCACTCAATCCCATGTTCTAAAATTTGGACCATATGATCTCCTCACATAGGATAATCCAAACATGTGTTAGCATACTCATATAACCCTTAATTTTTTTAGATATAATGACATTAAAATGCCTCCTTATATTTATCTATCATAGATCCAACAATGTGAAGAATTGACTAGAAGGACAACTTTGCACATGCATATATTTTGATGTATTTTAGTGCATGAACTAAAATTTATCAAAAAATATCTAGAAAAAAAATTGAAAAAACCCATGTAATAACCTTCTCATAAAAAATCCACTTGTGTGATATATGACTACATAAAAAATGCTTACTCAACTCTTCTTGCCATATTACAAATTTGGCTAAGTATGGGAAAATAATGTCAAACTACCTGGGAGCCCAACTTTGCACTTATATATATTTGACTATGCTTCGGTGAATTAATTAATAATTAGTGAATATTAACTAGTAACTAATTTTATCACAACCATATGACCAATTCCCCTTGACTCATCCATATGTGGTAATGGTGATGTCAGCAAATTACCTAATCAATTTTTTTGTTATTGGACCCAAAATGTCTAGATTAGAAAAATGATGAACTAGGTGAACTCCACTCATGTACACAAGCTCTTCAATCATCCTTGACCAATAATATGACCCTTTTCACATTATTAATACTTTATAATCATCCCTAATCATCTCAAACCATGTAAACTATGAATATCAACCAAGGCAACTTTAAGCATACTAGGACAAGCACATTAAACACTTTGTCATTGTCACTTAGGCATCAAAGCACTTCATCCACTCACCAGGACACATGAATTAAATCATATAAAATTCTCCAAAAATCATTAATTTGTATCTCACTACTCAGGTCAATTTAATCTTCTTCATCGTATCCCATCCCCTTATCTATTCATTACATTGTGCCCCTCATTTCCTCTTTTGAGTGTCCATTCATCTCATTATTTGTCACATGTCCCCTAAATGTGGAATCATATCCACTAATATAATTTATTAACATTCATCTATGAGTGTCTTTATTCTTTGAAATACCATTACTCCTTCCACTTCATTCATTCGTAATGTCATTTCAAACAGGGGCAGAATGTATACATCTAAATTAACTTACTTCATTTATCATCACTAATATTAATATTAGTCAAAAATAATTTCACTTATTTCATCTAATTATATTTAATATCACCCTTTTTAGTCATTTATATAACATCCTCATTCATTCCTCTTCATCCACTAACCTTATATTATCCCTACAAGCTAATTAATCCTTGTTCTAAATGTCATTTATCACTTAATCCTATCATAATCCCACTTGTCTAATATTTGGGAATTTAAAATTCCTTTGATCCACCTACCCACCTAATATAGCCTATTCCTATTCTCTCCTACATCCCTATTCCCTAATAACCTATATAATCACCTATCTTAATTATTAACTAATCTTGCTTAGCCCCTAATGAATTCTAGAATTCTCCAATTCTATAATCCTCTCTATCTTATCCCTTTTCTCTCTAGAATCCTCTATTATAGAGGTTTCCAAGGAAGTTTTAATTCTTTGGATAATTATCCACCATGGATCCTCCTAACCCAAATTTAATTATTGGCCATTGATATTCCCTCCATATCCTATTTAAACCAGCCCATTCTCCATGACCAAGCTAAATTTTGGAATCATATGTAAACACTTACATGGTCATAATTAAATCCATATCATCTTAGTCTCTTGATCAAGAAATCATCATGCCAAAAAACTGAGTCTATCCATAACAATCCAATAAAAAAGTCAGGAATCATTGGAATTGGTTTGAATATCTTGGATAGAAACCATTGGGAGCAAGGTAATGGTAATAATTCATTTCTTATTATTGATTATTCTTATATTTATCTCCATTTTTATGTTTTGTAAGTTTTGGGTAAATTTTCTATTTTTAGTAGTTTGAATCCATAAGCTAAAAATTATAAACATTTAGTATGAAGCCCAAACAAACTTCTTACCCTTTCATTGAAAGGAATTTATTGGATTGAGCAAGGTAGAAATGTTTTTTGAAAATCTTTAATAACCATCCAACCCCATAAAGTTATGTACTTCATGTACATTTATGTGGGTAGGGATTTTTTGGATAGATTTTATCTCAGTCGCATCCAAAACAATACCATATTTAGAGATGATGTGGCCCAAATAATGGATTTTAGACAAAAAGGCACATTCAAAAATCTTACCATAAAGTTTGTATTGCCTTAGCCTTTGAAAAACTAAACACAAGTGTTGCTCATGTTCATTTATGTTATTAGAATAAATTAATATGTCATCAATAAAAATAAGAACAAATTCATCCAAATAATAATTGAATAGACTATTCATTAAATTAAAAAATGTAATAGGTGCATTTGTTAGGCCAAAATGCATTACTTTGAACTTGTAATGTCTATACCGAGTATGAAACGTTGTTTTGTGACTATCATCATACTTTAATCTTAGCTAATGGTGGCTTGATCACAATTCAATATTTTAAAATACTATTGCACCTTCATTTGGTCAATAAAATTGTATATCCTTGGAAAAAAATAACATTTTTTAATTGTGACCTTGCTAAGCATGTAGTAATCAACATAGCCTAAGTGTGCCAATATTATTTCTAACAAATACAATAGGAGCACTCAAGCATAAACACTTGGTCTAGTGCTTCCATTATCTAATAGTTACTATAGTTTAAATTTTAATTATTCTATATCAACCACATTCATGTTATAAGGAACTTCAGATGTAGGGGTAGCACTTGACATAACATCAATGACAAAGTCAAATTAATGCCTAGGAGGAAGTCTAGGTAATTGTTGAGGTAAAATCTTAAAATTCATTTAGAAATGGAAAATCTTGGTAAACATGTTCCTTTTTATGGGTTATCTACTGCATATGAATAACATATAGCTTAAAACCTTTATGTACAACCTTTTTTAGTAGTAGGACTAAAAGTAGCTTTTGTGCCTTAGGTTTGTGAATTTCTTGGATTTTTATAATTTTTCCCAAGTCATCATAGCATTATATAACTTTATTAAAACATAAATCATGGATTTGTGTTACTATAACCAATCGATTCCTATAATGAGATCATAAGACACTAGAGGTGCTAATAATATATTTAATTCATTTCTAACCATGTTTAAGTTAATTTTAATCTGTTTTAAGCATTTATAAATTGGAACCCTTTTGCCTATACCAAACTCAAACTCCAAACCTTATCTTAAAATAACGAGATTACAATTACATTTATAAATAACAAAATTAGAAATGAAACTATCTATTTCCCCAAAACTAATCAGAATTAAAACAAAAATACCAACTATAGTACCTTTGGTTTCAATATGGGTGGCTTGAAAATCAACACTCTGATTGTCTACAGTTGCATGTACTTGGTGATTATCTAATTTCCTCAATTTCAGCTTAGGACAATCCTTATGGTAGTGATTACCACCACATTTCAAGAATTCAATAGTTTGGCATCCTATTGTGATAAAATTTGTTTAGATGGTAGGTACACTGTAATTACCTTGGTTTTGATTTTTCTTGAAAGTCGCCATTTTAGGAGAATTTTGGTTTTTAAAATTATTATTTCCCCTTGAAATTTGTTGAAAACATTGTTTCCCCTATCGAACATATGATTATTAACAATGTTTTTAAAAACCCTAGGTGAATAATAAAGATTCTTTGCCTTATATTATTGCATATTCAGTATAAAATCTTGTCTCACTTTCTACCACGACTTTTCTCTCTTCTACTCGATGTGCATATTTAATTGTAGATATATAGGTTTTTAGGTTGGTCATATTTATGTCATTCATAAATATTTATTTCATACCCAAATTGAAATTTTTTACTTTGGTTTCCTCATCATGCACATAATTCACATGACATAACATATTCATAAACTTGTTCTCATATTTAGACAGTCATATTCTTTTATTTTAGTAACTAAAAATTAGTTATCTTTTGTTCCATAAAATTAACACTCAAATATATTATTTGGAATTTCATCTCAAAATAAATCTAGGTAAGTGTTAAAGTTTGATATCCTTTTAAAGCATATAGGTAATTATACCATAATGCTATAGATCCAACCAATTGATAAACTGATAAAATTACCTTCACATTTGAGTGCATATTATGTATATTTAAATATTTACATAAGTGGACTAACCATGCATTAGCTAAATTTCCATATTTCTCACCAAAAAGGTAAGTGGTGGAATATTTTCTTGTTCCTTGATGATGGGGTCAATCACCATCAATGGTAAATCTTAAGTTACTTTTTCACCTCCTTTTCCTTCATCTAACCTAGTTAACTCTTCTCGTGAGGCACCCTAAATATTGTTTAATATATGTTCTTGAGTTTAAAATTTGATTTTAAGAACATTTAATGTTGTTAAAATTCCATAGAGGATTCAACTTGGTTATTATTAAAATAACCCCCAACAACATTATCATTCTAATCCTCAACATTAATACCATCATTTTTAAGAGGAGGTTGCTCTCTAATTACATTAATATTTATGGCTCTATGACTTTCACCTCTACCTCTACCTCTATCTAGTTGGACATTAACTTGGCTGTCATTATTGTCAACACCACCAAATCATGTTCGAAACATCCTAAGATGGATCTATTATCCAAATTGGCTACCCTTGGTCACTTTTTTTGAAAAACTTTTCTTCAATCCTTTTTAAACTTTTTTTGATAGCCTTTGATGGGTTTTGTCTTGGTCTAGAGGTCATGTCTTATCCTAGGAAGATGTCTCTTTAAGTGTCGATAGTAATTTCAAGGTCTCTTTCAAGGTCTCTTTCAAGGTCTATTCAAATAGAATGAGTTAAAATAGACTTCATTAGAGTCTTATAACATGTTTTTGGAGAATTTAAGGTAAATATGAAAAAATTAAGGCAATGAGGCCTTATTATCTTATGATTATTTCTTTTCATTATTTATGCAAGTCTTAATTTTTAAGAGTCATCAAGGTTTAATGTAATGTCATGAAGTTAAAAATGACTCTTTTAGTTATTTGACACTTGCAAACATGATTAGATACTCTCCCTACCCTACATATACCTTATTAAGGTCAAAAACTCCTTCTCTAACATTACACCACCTTTAAAAATGCATTACTCATGATTATAACATTCAAGCAAAAAAATAATGATAATTTGAAGGGAAATAAGGTGTAATAAGTTCTTATAAATTAAAATCTCATTCTCACCATGGCTAAGGGAAACACCATTGGAAAATGATTTAGCAGTTATAAGATTATCCTGGTATAATGTACAAGTTTCTTGAAGGAAGAAGGTTTATGGGGGTCTCTTTGAGAGTTTCTTCTAGTTGGATGAATTATTATAAGCCTTAACAAGGATTATTACACATTACCACCAATATAAAAATATTCATAAAAATCTTTCAAAGTCCCAAAAATTGCCAAAACCTATTCAGTTTCTCCATCGGGTTTACAAGTCTCCTTCATAAGATGAGGGAGGTAGTTTTAGCAACATTGGTTCATGCATATGGAAAAGAATTGAGTAAAATTCTCATGGAGGTAGATATATTCCATTATAACATTAATATTACATGAATTAGTTTATTTTTTTAGGTCCCATGATTTATGAAGAATCACTAACAAAATAAGGTGTAGAAAACCCTTGAAAAACCCCATAGGATCAATTTTCTCCTTGCAATAGTGTTTCGAAATTGATTAAGGTAGTTTGATAAATGGAAATTGATCTTAGAGTGCTTAAGGATCCATTTAAATATTTTTATAAGCTCAATAATCTCAAATGAATACTTGTATTATCTTGAAAGAGACTCACTTGCACTGATTGTATATGACAGTCAGGGTTACTATAGTTTGCTAAGCTTTTCTAGTTTGAATATGTTTGAAAACAATCATATATAATTTTTTAAACCTCATATAATTTTTCATGTCATTATGAAACATCTTGATCAAGAACCTAATGCCAAAAATGAATAAAAATATCCATATAATGACAGGTTGTAGACATGAGTTTGAGACATATGAAAGGGTCAAATGTGTTTATGAATTCAATGATAGGTCATAAATCTATCTCTATATCTTCATGACACCATCCAAGGTCATAAATAGATACCTCAATACCTATAGTATCTTAATGTAAATAAATATTACACCAAAATCATATACTATTAGTGAATTGACCCACTAGGATCTTAACACCCCACCACACTTCTAACAATCCCATCCTCAAGATAGGTGTGCACCTCCATGTGCATGTTGGATCCCCTGGTAAACATTGTTATGATGATATTACCACTAGAGACTTAAGACTCATGCATAGGTAGGAGCTATAATACCACATGTAACTATATTACTTAGGTGATTCGTAATAGTAGAATTATATATGGTAGAATTAAGAGTAGAATGAGTAGATCCACAATAATAATTGGTGAAAGATCAAAATACTTAAATATTATATCTAAGCCAATTTGAGGGGGAAACCTCCATAATAATGAAATAATATCATCAGAACATGTAACTAATCTTACACTAAATGCTTATAATGTTAGTGAATCCACCCACCAAGATCTTAACACTTAAAGCCTATGAGGACCCAAAGACACCAATGATCATTTACAAATCTCTATAAAAGCCTGGATAGTATGATGGTGAAGAACATGATGAAGATAGCCTAATGCTACTAAATCTAACTTTCACTATCAATGACATGGAAGGAGTAATTAAATAATGTTGATATGTACTTTTTCCTAGTATAGAGTGATCAATGAATCCAAATGAACCAAAACACAATCAAGAAGACCAAACATAATTGTAGATGCAAATATAAGTGTTTAGAGACATTTTAGATGTCTTGAAGAAGAATTTTTTATTACCAATAGGTCTGATGGGTATATGATATTCATAAGGTTTAATAAACTTAGAAACATGTCATATATTATTTAAATGAATGTAAATGTAGACCTACAAATATTTAGACCTATAGAGCCACATTCTTGATCAAAAGATCAAAATATTTTAGGAAAGGGAGTGTCTTGAGTTTATTAGGACATTTATTGTCTCATAAAATTGTGAAAAGGGTCATAAAGTACTTAATGTATTCATCTATAGTGATATGGAGTGATAAATGATCTCAACAAATGAGACATGTAGTTATTTACAATCCACTACATTGAAACACACATTTGAAGACTTGCCTACAAATCATGAAGAAAAAATACAAGTTTTGGTTATTATTTGGGGTGTAAATTCTTGTGTAATGTGTGAAATACCTGGGAGGATGTTTATAAGTTTTTTGGACTTAATTTTGAAAGGATAAAACACCTAAACAATACTATTAGGGTCAAAATGTTAAATCTGCCTACAAACCCTCATTATGGATGAGAAAAAGTTTTAAGATTATTGAGTCAATTTACTTGGATAAGTTTTTTATAACTCACTTAACTATTCCCAAGTAAGTATAAGTAATTTGATGACTAATTTTTCTAAAATCACTCTCAACCTCCTTAACATGCTTAAATAGTTAAGAAAGATCTAATTTTTCATGTGTGAAGTATGGAGAGAAAACGCATGTGATCAAAAGGTGTTAGGAGATGTTGAGGAGATAATGTATACTCCAAATTATCATTGGTTCTAAAATCAATACCCTCAACTTTATGAATCATCATTAGTAAGTTGAAGACCTAAAACTACCTTACAAAGCCTTAAAAGAGCTTGATGAGAGATAAAGTGTATTTACATGGATATAATGCACATGAATGATCTTTAAATCACCTATATCTTGTAGGCACCTATTTGATGCATTTTTTGGCATGTGTGGGTTATAATAGGTAATAAAGTGGCCTTAAACACTATTTTTATATCTATTTGTAGAGGTTTGAATAGGTCTAAGTTTCCAAACTAGTTGAGAAGGATTTGTAATCCTAGGTAGAAGTCTCAGGGTCTTCTAAAAGGAATTTCTTAAACATCCATGGTGATACAATAGGTTCTAATTCCCAAAAGTAATCTAAGATGATGATTAATCTTCACTTTCATAAGATAAAAAATTTTATAGACCTATTAAAGGTCATGAAAGGATTGAAAATATTTAGAACACTTAAATCACAACCCTAGAATATATAATACAAGATTAATAGAAAGTGTATAACTTTATACATGGCATATGAAGTTTATGAGATGTTAGGGATGTTTCCAAGCAAGACACAACCTTATATGAGAAATACACCTTCCATTATTACCCCTTTTCTCATGGACTCAAATAAGTCTTGGTCAAGAAGTTGTAGGTCTCTAATGGAAGGAATGAAGGTGGAGAATTTTGAATTATGAGTTTCACTCTTGGAATTAATAAAGATGAGAGGAACCAATAATAGTATATCAAATTATCAAGAAAGCTAAGTGGCATGTGTTAAAACATGAACTTGTAACTCCTCCTAGAGTTAGAAAATGTAGTTTTAAGAGAGACTTATGAGTCATCCAAGACAAAAAATAACTCCTATTCCACTTTGAAAATAATAATCATAAAATAATTAACACATGTTGAGAGGGACTTAGAAGACTATTCTCTCACCTTCCATTTGGCCTTGTAACTAGTTTTTTAATCATGCCACTTATCCTATAGGTTTTCTCAATGTTATTCTCTCTCACCTATCTCATTTATCCTATATTTAATTTCTTTAATTAATATTAGTGAATCTTCATCTTGAGTATTATGATTTCCTACTCAAATAACACTTGTACTTTACCTCTGAGATGAATACGTGATGATTTATAGCCTTTTCAATATTGCAACTAATGTATTCTCATGGTGGTTTGATGAATGCTACTAATATTTTACAACTTCCTTTCATTTTTTTCTATATTACTACCTTGTTTTTAAGTCTTTATTCATCCTATAAGGCCATATTAAGAGTTATATATTATCCTACAATGGCTAAGTGTGGAGATTGTTTCACTGGTGTTTCTTATGAGACATCTAGATCATCCCCTCTTGGTTTGTGTCTTGATTACAACATTAATATCAAAATGATGATTCTTGGAGACTCATATCAAGTTATAAAAATAGGTTTCAATATTCATTAATGATATTATTGTATTATATGCAAGTGGACGGTATTAAGTTTGGTGCATCACCTCCTATTTACTAGTTTTCAATCATTTCTTCCCTTTTCTTTTGTAAGTAATAGGTTTAGTAGTAGTTTTAGGTGATAACATCAAGGGATATATCCCTATGTATATATTCACCTCATTTATTATGAAACCTATATCTTTGATGTGTCTCCACACTATCAATGAAATGAGAAAGGTTTGAACAAACTCCTTAAGGGCATAATGTAGAGTGATAATAGTTCGGACACACCCAATGAGACCAATATTTTCATCTATTAAAGATTTTTTGATGTTTATCTTAAATAAACTAACCTTTTTAGGCATTAACACAATAATAAATGGTGAATCTAAGTGAACCATATTTGGTTTAAGTAGCCCTAGTTCTTAAAAGATAATAACCGGTATGTGTTCTTAATATTCATTTGGTCAAATTGAATATTCCTTACATTTATATCCTTCATATCAAGTTAATGATGTTTAATTCTTCCCCCCAAGTATCCCTCAACCAAAATATTATTTATTCCATTAATTTTATCCCTCATATACCCCAACTCAGCCTCTTCAATAGCCTATTGATCCTTATAGTCATCTTTGTCAAACCTACCCTACCCTTAGTCAGCCTAGCCACAATTCTACTCAATTTCTATCAAGACTCAAATAGATTTTATTAGACTATAATGGGATATTGAGACAGATTGAAATAAAATATGGGATTAGTCCAATTATTTATATCCACCTCATTATAAATGTGAGGGACTTATTAGGGTTGGATAAGAGTGAGTGAGCATATTTTGGGAGAGAATCAATATATACTAATCAATGACATGTTAGAGATTAGAGGTTTAATTTAGTGTATATAAGATAGGTTATTGGCTCATGATAGGTTGATAATGAACTATGAGAGGTATCATATTCAATGTAATCAACCTTATGTACCTTCTCCTATCTGAAATCAACCTCCTTTGTTTCCAACCTGCTCCAACTTGAAATATGCCATTAAAAAGGGCTTATGTCTATGCAATATCTTACTCAAGAGCCATTTCTCATTCACATAAAAAATTAAAAAAAGGGGGAAGATAGTGGAGGTCAAACTAAGATAATTTCTAAGTCTCTCAAGTCCTTTACCCACCCCTCAAGTTAGAGTTATCCATGAAGTTTAAAATACACAAAAATTTGATAGAGTAATTTGGGAGTGGAAATAAAATAATAGAGCATCCCTAAAAAAATTTCCTTTTTACCCTCTCCAAGAATCCTTCAATAATCCTAATACCCCCAAAATTATAATTTAGAAAGAAACCCTCTCAATATTTAATCAAGATAATGAACTCTCTTTCCCACGCACCATATCCCTTTTAGAGAGAGAACCTACTATATGGAGTGCAGAAGAGGAATATTTAGTTTAAAATGAGAGTTTGTCAAGAAAGAATGATGAAGCGGAATTAATAAAGAAGCAAAACCATGTTGAAGTCACAAAAGAATCTCAATATGGCTATGACAAGAATGTCATGAGTCAGTTTGATGAATAAATAATCATTAGCAGTCTTGATTCTACCATTGGATCAGATTTAGAACAAAGGAGAGAATAGATTCAAGATAAATCATTTGTCTAGACTAGTGAACATGATAAAAACATGAATGAAGAATTTAAAGTTATCTTTGTAACATGTGATTAAGTTGTTGAAGTAACTTTAGCAATTTAGGTATACCTATATGGTTCTCAAGAGGTTTTAAATGACCAAGAAGAGGTAAAAATTTACTTTGAGCTTCCTTTTTGTGTTGAAAATGATGATTATGCCTCTTATTGTAAAGAAGAACTTGATGAGTTAGATGTATTGAAACCATTAAATATCATCCTTCAAGAATATGTGCATGATTAGGTTACATCTAAAAATGAGCATGAGATCATAGTGACAAGTGAAACTCAAGAAGAAAGTGTTAAAGGCAAATCAAATGAGTCCATGTTTGAAGTTATAAATACTTATAATAAACTTGATAATTCTTGGAAGTAGTTTTACCATGATTTCTTAGAAGAGATTGAATATCTTTTCATGGTATAATTATATTATAGAGTAAAGGAACAAGATGAATTCTCAATTGAAGTTATGATGGCTTATAATTAAGAAAATTTTTCTATCATTGGTGAATGACTTGAAGACCAAGATAGGCTTTAAGTCAGTAGTAGACCATTTGGAGTGTAGAATGAGATGGTTATGATTTCAAGTGATCAACGAAAAGTTTCCTTTTGGAAATAATTAGAATTATTTTCTTTAAGCGTGGATAGTGGACCTACACCTTTATGTGTAGACATTGATAAGGTAGTTGTGAAGGTTAGAGAATATACTCAGGAGGTTGATCAAAGTAAACATTTCAATTCCTCTTATATTATTTCTGATAGCATCACCATACTAGCCTCCATAAAATCAAAAAAAATCCAAATGAGTCATAAATGTGTGAAGTACAAATGCAAGACTTATTTATGGTCCTAGAAGTAGGTTATGTGCTCTTTCAAAGGGACTAAAATATGATTAAGTCTAGGGAGAATAGTTTTCTAAACATGTCATCCCAAGAAACTAATTCTCTTGATGTAGACTTATTTAATATTATAAAAATTGGTTATCAAATTATTTATGAGTTTTTAAAATTTAAAAAATATTCCATCTTCTATCTTAGTGAGTCCAAGGAGGCTCAAGGTGGAAAGAAACAAGTTTATGATAAAATCTATTTGTAATCCTATATCTCATAGCAAGAACATTGATAGGGTGTTTTTCAAAATTGAACAACATGGTCCTCATGTAATAACCCCACTAGGTTGTACCACAATAGAGTAATATTTTTAAAATTAATTACACCTATTCATCAAATAGATTTCACCACAATAAAAAATAACAAAGTGATCTTTAACTAAATGTATTATATTTAGTTAACCCCACAATGTTTATAGCTAATCCATTTAACTAATGACTACCATGATAATGATATATTGAAACATGATCAATGTTGAATAAATAATAAAGACTAAATCTATTTCATAATAGTAATATTACAATTTTAGCCATGTTTGATACAACATTACAATCACCACTTTAAATGTATAAATGAATAAATAATAAAATTTTAGAAAAAAATAATGTATCAATAATAATAATAATAATAATAATAATAATAATAATAATATCCATGAATAATGAGTCTCAATGAACTCAAGTATCCATCAGTAATATCAAGTGTAGTCTCTAATGTAATACTATTGTAGGGAGGTAAAGCATCATCCAAGTGCTTTTTCACACCAACCATAGACCATCAATCCCCCACATTATCTCCCAATAAGGGAATGACCATAACTTCATGGATACATAGATAATGATAGTGCACAAATTTAGAGTGACAATCTAGAACCCGTGTGCTTTAAGGTAACTAATACATGATGTATACCATATAGAAATCCATTCTAACATGATATCATACAAACATGTAAACTATATTAAACACATGAAATGACAATGTTTAACTATAAACACTACTTTGGGTAAATTTTTCATATAGTTATTGATCTATATTATCAGTCAAATTCATACACACCAATCAATCAGATTACTCCTCATCTTACATTGATGATGTTAATTAAGCTAGTGGAATCCATCACATTTTTTATTTAGATTCATAATGTGAGATTTGGTTAGTTATATAATAATATGAAAACTAATAGATTAAAATGGAATATTCCCTATTAAAAGATATAAAATATGTTAAGTATGGAAATATTAAATACATACATTTAGTCCATCAAATGTAATACAATGATATGAAATCATCTAATTTATGACTAATTAATAAGAAGATTCTTAAACATTTTTTAATAAAAACATACCATCTAGGTAATAGTAATATCTAGACTACAAGTTACTAATTATCCTTATGTAACTCAAAATGTTATTTCATCAACATAAAATTACTCACATCTTATTACTTTATTCTTATTTCAAAAATATACACATTAAGCTAGTCATATAACAACTTAATATGATATGTATTTAACATTTAAATACCTTATATTTAATTCCTCAAATAAACATTAAACAAAAAAAAGAACCCATATTACCTTGATATATAAATACTAGTCACATGTATTGAACAACTTGTATACATATATATATGGTATACCATTACAAGTTTACTAAATGGTTCGATATTGACATTTACATACTGTATACACCATAAATTGGTCAATCAAACACACATATTATTTATTTTCATAATCATTTCATAGGACACTTCAATTGGAGAATATGAACTTTTATTCACATTTAGCCATGTCCTCTCATTTGACTTGTCTTGGTCTTTCTAGATTCCTTATACATCTTTATGCTTATTCCTAAACATCTGTAGCATTCCAAACTTAACCCTTTCAAACCCAAGAACATATTTTAGGTTTAGAGCCATCCTCCCAAGTCCCACATCTTCTGGATAATAGCACCCAAATAGGACTACATCACTAAAAACATAGGGTGTCCAGTTTTTGGCCCTGTTATCCAAGCCCTATTTTGGCCACAACAGTCAACTTCTTCAATAGGATAAGTCTTACCCCTTTTATTTGCTTCATGTCTAAGTTTTCTAATGTCATATAAATGCAATAAAATCTCACAAATTTAAAATAATGAGTATCTTATATAAAGGACTACACAAGGCATTTTATATCTAGCATTTATTATTTTGGCACATTAGACTTAATAAAATCAATCAATAGTATAGCTCAACTTCTTTACATCACACATAGATTTTCATGCTTGATCAAAGAAGGGCCTAGGTGAAATTCATTCTTACATCAATTATGTGTATTAATTATGCATGTTCTCTAAGGGATAACTACATCAGATCTAAGATCCTTGGCATGAGGATTAATGTAGGCAGTAGTCAGAACATCAAGGGTTCCTGATTGTGCAATCATTCTACCCACAACCTAATTTTCCCCCCTTTTGATTTGATTTCCTTTTTTTTTTTCTATGTATGTAAGCTAATATAGGTAATAAAGATATAAACTAATACATAGAGAGTTCCACATAGGGTGTCACAAGGCTACCAATAAGAACTTAGAAAAGCCAAACCACCAAGACAATAGCACCAAAAGTGGAAAACAGTGTCATAAGTAGACTATAATGCCAAGTAGTAGGGTGTCCTAAGTTTGGCACTCCTATGCAATCCAAAAGTAGAGTTATAGGTCCTACTTACAAAAGTCTACCATCCTTGCACAGTAGTTTCGGCCCAAAATAAGCTAAGTTAATCTTTCTTTGTCTTCTCTTTCATATGTGAATTAAGTTGATCAAATTGGAAAATACTTGTATTTCACTACATCAAATCAGAATTCTCCCCCTATTCTAGACCTTTATTACTTAGGAATTAAACACCTAATTCTCAAAAAGAATAAAACATTTGGTGAACCCAACTTACTTTGAACAAACTTGAAACCCTAGCTACACTTAGTGTTTTTCCTTCTTATCTTGTGCAAAAATTCAACTATCAAAATTTTAATTTGTTTTATTAATTTTTTTACATTTATCATATTCAAAACTATTTTTATATTTTAAAATTAGTGCATAATTTTCAAATATTATAAAACCCTAGTTTAAAAGCCTAGATTTCAAAACTAGGTCATCAAACAACAAGCCTTGCCTCCTTGCCAATTTTAGAAAACTATTTTGGAATGTTTGCAAATCAATTACCTTGTCAAAAATTATTTCAAAATTTTTAGTTTCTTGTGAAAAAATTTAATTTCCAAAATATTAATTTTTATATAATTTTTTGTGAATTTATCTTATTTCCAATAATTTTTATAATTTAAAATTATTGCATAAATTGCAAAAATTCTAAAACCCTAGTTCAAAACCCTAAATTTCCAAACTAGGTCCTCAAACATAAAATTTCCCTCCCTGACAATTTTTGGAAAATTAATTTGAAATTATTACAAATTGTTTAGGTTATCAAAAGTAATTTTCAAAATTCAATGTTAGTAGTTCTTTGTGCATTTATTTACTTTATAGTAATTTTCAAAATTGTCTTTGGTGATAAAATGGCCACAAAGGTAATTCCTCCTTCTCATCCCATAGATTAATTTCTAAAATTTTCTTACAATTATGATAATGATTGGATAAATTTGAAAAATTACACATTAGCTAAAACTATAGAAAATGATTTCATTTATAGTGAAGATAATGACTATTATTGTAATGAAGGATATGATGATGTATGTAATGATGAGGGTGAATCACAAATAAATGAATATTTTTCTCTTAAACCCATCTCTTTTATTCCTTATTCTAATGAAAATAACTTTGATAAATGGGAAAGATACTTCTCACCTCATTCTCCTAGGCACAATGCACCAAATGCACAAATCAGTCATGCACTTCCTAGTGAACCTCTTATTGGTGATGATTGGCTTCAATATGAAACTAATATCTCTCTCCCTTTAGTTATTGCTATGTTCAAAATACAACAATATAAATTCAATAGAATCAAATTACCAAAGCATAGTTTAAATGATGCATTATGTGTTCATACTCTACTCTCTCAAAAAAATGTTCAAATGATAACTCTTCTACTCTTCCTTCTCATGTTGAAAATGAATAAAATGAATATAATCCATCCATAGATAGCATAGATACACATGATATTCCAAATGAAAATGATAACTTATTGCATATTAGAAATAAATTAACTCTTTCTCTTACACATCTCCCTAGCATTGATGGAAGTGATAATGAATATGATAGTGAACATGTAAATAAATATGAGAATGAAAGTGAATAAAAAAATCATACCTAAAATTCTACTATTTCAAATGAATAAAATTTATAATGTGATAATGCATGGAATAATGATGACTACTATGCATATAGTGAAGACGAAAATGTATCTCATGCTTCTAACCCTTCTCTCACTCCTCTAAAAGATCATGTATGTTAAAATGTTTCTTCTACTTATATGAATGATTTTATCTTTGATAATGCACATGTTAATTTTTTTGATTAATTAAGGTAGAAAACCAAGGGCCAAACCCTATACATTCAAAAAAGATAGGAAGGCTGGCAAACAAAAGATGCCAACACGGAACCAACGGCACAACTAAGAAACAAAGTCAGAAGCAAAACAAAACACTAGAAACACTAGAGTCAGAAAGGATGAAAATACATAACTATAGAATTAACAAGATCCTTAAGATTCTCATTGTCTGCAATGTCAGCATTCCCTGGATTACCCATTGCTTTCAACATAGTCATATTCAGTAGAATGTTATTTCGAAGGCCTTTAGCGAAGACCTTTTCTAGCTTTTGAATGCAGACCTTCAAGGCCCCAATATCTATTTTCCAATCATACTCATTCTCTAAACCCTCACCATCTTCTTCTACATGCATCTTCTCCTTATTATCAATAGTTCCCCTAGAATCAACACCTTGCTCTTCAGTGACCTCAAAAACTTGAGAAGCCTATTTCCCACCAGTGTCCTCTGAAATTTCTTGAATTTTTGGCTCTTCATACTCTTCATCCTGGTATATCACCCCTCAAGAGTGAAGTATTTCATAATAATTAAATAGACACCATCCCATGGCTCTAGAAGTTTGGCACGCTTGAACCCTCCTTGATACAGGATGAGTTCTTCTCCTTCACCCAGAAACAGTTTATGACTAGCCAAATCCATGATTTTAGTTTTCCTTTGGAGCTTTAAACCCTGCATGGTCATTCCCATGGCCATTGAAATCACCATTTTAGAGATTTCAAAGCTAATATCCCCCACAGTAACCCACCTATTCAACTAGGATCTTGCGAACTGCTCAGACAAATTTTCATCATAACCATTCAGCCTTTCCAAGTACATGCTAATACCACCTTCTTTACAGTAATGCTAGACTAATGGGTTATCCTTAAATTTGTAGCAAGAGACAGATTTAGTATGAATACAATCTCCCCCCATTCTGTAATTATAGACCCAGTCGATGAAATTCCCAATTACCGCCTTGAGCTTAGAATGAGTAACAAGCCCTTGGTTCCATTTGCACTGAATTCAGATGTGAAGGCTCATTTTGTAAAATGGCCTACTGTGGTGACATCTAATTTCATGCTTGAAAATAATTCCCATTTGGTTTTCATGATGCGACTCTTACACCTCCACCTCATGATACAAGGAATTAATCATGACAATCAAGGAAGTACTAAGGTTATCATTTTTCATGATCTGCAATGGCCTTCTCCACATGGACTGCCTTCGAAAGCTATCTCCGTCATCAATGTGTATCATACATGCTCTATCATCTCCTTTTTAATGATCTCTCTAATTTTTGGGGGTATATGAGCCCCTTGTCACCATACCCTCCATCCTGAGAATTGCTGACCAAGGTTGGCACAAGCATCAACGACCATGTTACCTTCTCTATAGGTGTGGGTAATCTCAACTTCAGAAAACTTTTGTAAAAGAAACTGGATGTCTATAATGATGTCTTTTAGATGGATACTAATGTTAGATGCTTTATTAATGACATCTATGATCAACTTAGAATCTCCCTGAATATTCAAATTTCTAATTCCTATAGATATAACTAACTTTAATCCCCAAAGTAAGGCCATAACTTCAGCATAGTTATTGCTCTAGAAACCCATGCCACCAGCATAGATAGTAGACATCCCTCCTTTTTCATTTCTTATTATTCCTCCTCCACTTGCTTTACCACTCAACTTGGATGCCCCATCAAAATTGAGTTTCATCCAATTGGGTTTAGGTGGTATCCATTTAGTATGAAGTCTCTGAAGAATTTTGGAATTATAATGCCTAGGGATAAGGTTTAAAACCTTCCATTTGGTAGAAATTTGACTCTCAAACTTAGATAAGGGTTTCTCCACAACACTAATATGAGCTGTTGTAACACTTTCCATGATGGTCCTAGCAAAGGAGTTAAACACCTGAGCATCATTTCTAGCAGTGTCCCTAAATTTTTTTGTGATTTCACTCTTTCCATAAAGTCCAGCTCAAGCATGGCAAAGCTTGATTCTATAGTTCCTTAATCTAGGGATGTGTGAAGGTTGAGTTCTAGCTAAGAATTAATTCTTTAAGGTCAGAATTACAAACCCATTCAATGCCAAAGTTGTTAAGTATTGTGCCCCATAAATCTCGGGTAAACTCACAGTGTATGAATAGGTGTGAAACTGATTCCTCTCTAGAACCACATAGAAAACATTTTTTGACCAAAGTAAACCCCCTTTTTTTAAGGTTGTCTTTCGTAAGGATTTTGTTATGGGTAGCAGCCCACCAAAACAAGTTAATCTTTGGAATGATTTTATGATTCCAAGCCTTTTTCCATACCTCCTTATTCTGAGCTTTAGGTGTAAGTAGATGATAGGCATATTTGATAGAGAACGATCCATTCTTATCCAACCACTAGTATTGTTCATCCTATCAGGGGAAGAGTGGGATTCTGATCTCTTGAACACATAGCTGGATCTCCCAAATTTTTGGGATAAGCTCAGGCCTGTGCACACAGCAATCCAAAAGGTTTTTCCAGCTCCTTATCCCATTGTTATTTTCCATATAATCACTAACCCTATCACCAAAGAACTGAGTAGTCAAGCCTATAATTTCTCCATAGTTTCCTTGGGAGATGAGAGGCTTGTCCCTTAACCAATTATCCTCCCAAAATTTAATTTGCTAGACATTTCCAAGCTTCCACCTAATTCCTTGTTTGAGAAGACTTCTACTTTTTAGCATTTTATTCTATATCACAGACCCCTGGGGTAATCCCACTTGTTGAAGAAAGTTGGAACCATCAATAATATGCATGTATTTTGCATACATTTTTTTCCCCCACTCACTGTTGTTATGAATGAGATTCCAACTAACTTTTAAGAGGAGGGCTTTATTCATTTTCCTGATGGATCTTATATTAAGTCCACCATGAGATTTTGGGAGACACACTTTTTTCCATCTGACTAAAGACATTATTTGTTTGTCTTCTACTCCTGTCCATAAAAATTTCCTTTGGATCTATTCTATATTTTCAACAAAATACGTAGGAATTTTAAAAAGGGACATGAAGTAAGTAGGAATACCTTGCAAGGATGCCTGAAGAAGTTGTAGCTTACCTGCACTACTGAGTAGTTTCCCCTTCCACCCAAGAAGTTTCCTCTATGTACGTTCCAAAATACCATTCCAAAAACCTGAAGATACCTCTTTGACTGATAGTGGGAGACCTAGGTAGGTATCTGGTAGGGTAGCCTCAGCACAATCTACGATATCAATGATTATATGTCTAAGTTCATTGGGAGTGTTGAAGAAGTACACATTGCTTTTTTGGAAATTTATTCTTTGTCCTGAGTCTCTGGAAAAATCATTAAGTATATTCTTCCATATTATAGCTTTGATCACTGATGAGATACCAAATAAGATGGTATCATCCACAAACTGTTGTATAACCATAGGATGAAGGGAAGAGGCAGGTTTGATGCCTACTAGATTTTTTGAAACTATATCAGCCTGTATGTATCTTCCTAGTGCCTCAGCCATAATGATGAATAGGTATTAGGAGAGAGGGTATCCTTGATGAATTGCTCTCAAGGAGGAGAAAAACCCTCTAGGAACACCATTAACTAGCACTGAGAATTTAGCAGAAGAGACTGCATTCCATAATAAGCAAGACAATTTATCATTTAATATCACATCATCTACTAAATTAGAATGTGATTCACTAAAACATAAAGATACCAATGATTTTCTCAAACCACCCATCACTACAATAGAACCCAACTCTCACTCCTCACCTAAAGAGAATGGTAGCCCACATCCCTCTAGTAAGGTCCAAGCTACCATTACTCCTATGGTTCAAGTGAGCACACCCCCTCTTTATGATTCACTTTCTAAATGTATCATTCCCATGATTAAAATTAATAATCAAATTCAATGATTAAATGAACCACTTCAAGATACTAATGTACCATCCTAGGAGATCATCTCTTTGATGCATGCAGTTGGTGAACTACAACACCAAGTACATATCCTTACCTTGGAAAAAAAAGATTATAAATCTTGGATGGATGCTTATTATCTACATGGTAACCCTATTCCAAATACATTCATAAAAGTTACATTTCCTAAGCATTTATAGACACCATCATTACCTCACTTTGATGGAATTGGAGATCTATTCACACATCTTTAGGCCTTTCAAAAGGATTTGTCACCTCATGCAAGTCCTTTGATTCTACTCAAGTTGTTCTGGCAGAAATTAGTGGGGGAAGCACAAAATTAGTTCTTTCATCTACTCTTTTTCAGTTCATTGCACACATATAATGACTTAGAGGAGGCATTTCTTAGAAACTACATTGTCAACACGGGCCCTTGTGTTACATATGAGAAAAATTCCACACTACATCAGAATTCTTCAAAGCCAATTAGTGAGTATATATTAATATTCAAGGCTCATTGGCTAATATTGATATGCAAACCAATAGATCTAGAGATTCAACATATCTTTATCAAGGGCCTTTTCCAACCTCTCCTTGAGCATCTACTATATCAGATAGAGCCTTATTTTAGACATTTGTGTTACATAGTTCTAAATTTGGAAAATAAATTAGGACTCATTGAGGTAGATTTAGTTAAATAGATCACTTTAAATCACTCTAGACTTCACAACAACATATTCAGATATAGCTCTTACCACTCAGCATCTACCATGTCCTAGACAAGATAGGAGACCACAACCAAAAAAGCAACCAATCAAGAACAAAGAGCAAGTTTTTAGAACACAACCTACAGTATGCACAACAAGAATAACAATAAAGCACCACTACATTTTTATTCAGAGTGAAATAACCCTTTTATCATATTATCAACACTACTAGATAGGATATTAATCAAATTACCTTCTATTCACTGACGAGACCTATATCTCTTACATAGACAGCCACATCGACCCTTTTATAATTATCAGCATATTCATGGACATGATGATGATATTTTTTATGGAATCAAAGATTACATTAATAGATGTGTTAATTAGGGCATTATTTCATTCACATAGGGGGCACATATATCTCCTCCATTATGGAACCCTAGACCTCATTCCTCCATGACTGAGTGATCCTAAGACATTCCTTTATAAGAATCATTAGTAATTCATTATGAGTGCAATGGAAGTTTTAGGATAGAATCTCATAAGAGATCTCTTATTACAACTATTTATAAAGTTTGAAAACTAGTGCAATAGAAGCATCCAACATATAGTAGTGTAGTCTATGGTATACACTGTATAGTTCCATATACATATCTAGTAGAGTCACATGCAACATAGTAGAGTACCACTCCAAAGAGATAATCATTACAGCCAAGTTTTTAGGGTCCTATCTCATGTAGAAATCCATTATGATTAAGATTAGTTTAACCCACATTATAGAATACTATTCCAAAGAGATATTCATTATAACTAAGTTGTCAAGGTCCTATCTCACATGACCCATTATAGTTAAGATTAAATGAGCCCTTAGCACAAGTTTCAGCTCCATCTCAACATATTACACATTCATATACATCATAATAGAGGCCATAGGGTATTCTATTACAAATAAATGAGCCCTCTTCACAACATACAATATCAGCTATAGAGCACATTCCTACATAACATGAGCAGTATGGGCATTTTTTATGTGGCTAATAGGGTTCAAATATTGATACAACATAGTGTGATGTAGAATACATTTAGTTTAGCATCAGTTCATAGCTTCAATTAGTAGGGCAATGATGGAGCCAAAGGTCTAGTTAACCTTTGTATTTTTGAGCCACTCTTGGGGAGATAATACATACACAATGCTATCTTACTTTCCTCTCCTACTAACAACTAACATTCCTAATACCAGATCATCATCCCTAGCCAAAACCAGACTATCAAAGTATATATATTACCAAATAAATCTTATCCAGTTACTTTACCAATAAAACCAAATCAAACATATTCAATTATTACTCAAATTTATCCAATTACTTTATCAATCTCAAAAACCAAATCAAATTCATCCAAATAAGTTTACCAATTACCATAAACAAACAAATTTTCACTTACATACGCTTATAATTTGAAATCAATAAGCCTAGCATAACAACATATCAAAGCATCAAATCCCATATCCCAAGTACCATCTACTAAGCATATGCAAAATCAAAATCAATACTAGATCAACCATTTCTAAAATCAAACCACTTATAATCACTATACCAACATATTATAGAATTTATAGCATGAATATACATGATTTCAAAATCAAACCAACACACACACACACACACACACAATGAAGTTTTTAAAACATATACGCCATGTCAAAGTACAATCAATCATGAATAGGGGCCATGACCTCACTTTTAGTTTTACTATCTCCTCTTGTGCTAGTCCCATAATCCTATCTCACACTCGATGATCCTCCACCTCCTTGAGCTCTTGAATGCCTCTTACACCCACTATCCCACTCCAATAACCAACCATAATTATCATGTAAATCTACATATTATTGCTAAAGATCCATATAGTCATTTACAATCTTTGTGCTCACCATGCCACAATCAGGTGGAGGCATCTTACGCCTATCTAGCTCCACTCTAAGCTCTTCCATCTCTCTCATTACCCTAACATATTCAGTTATAGATATAGTAACTGGGTCAAATAAATGAGCATATACACCAACTTTAACTATAACACTCTCTATCAAACCCTCCTCCACAACATCATTAAGATCATGCCATGTCAACTTATGAAGTGTCGACTCGATGATAGTCTCCTATAACTCCTTGTCTCCCTTACCCACCCCAGCAAGTGCCTCATCTTGAGCACCTTCCACTCCAACTACACACATAATAAGTACAACACTATATTAAATATTTAATTTCAAAATATAAACTCAAGTACAGATATAGAAGCAATTTAAATACAATTATTGAATACCTCCCATCATATGGATTGGCTCAAGATCCTTGTACACATGAACATCCACTATATTCATGGGGTATAATGGATCCCACCACTCCTTGGCCCACCATTAAATATATCCCTCAGTAAATCCCATGTCATCCAAATTAGGAACATCTATAATAGCATCATGTTCATCCATAGGTAAAGGTGCCAACTCAAACTCAGTAGGTCTCGCATGAGCCCCTACCCATGAACTCCTCAAATATGTCCATGTTTTAGGAGGAACATCCTATTGAAATCCAAATAGACTCATCATGTGCTCATACTAAAATCACTCATAAATTCTAGGCCAATGATCATGTAACCAATAATTGATCCTAATATATCATAGCTTCTCTCCATCCTCAAACCATCCTGAAAATCCTCTATATGGCCTTCATATGATATCATGAGCCACTAACTTGTCTAGAACCCTCCTATAGTGATCTATCCCATAGGATATGATATCTAACTCACATTTCCATTACTCACTAAATGGATGTGGATATTCCCATCTCACCCTCAATAACCCAATGGGTCACACAATTACTATGTGCTCATATGCCCAACAATGTAATAATGTGGCCATACTCACACCACCACTAAGTGACTCCTAAGTAAATTTATACAAATCCCTATATAGGTGGGAAAGCATAGTGTTACCCCATGAGAACACTATACCATACATCTCAATATTGTGAAGCACCCTGTGCATCCTATAGGTAGTAGACACACCACTACCATCCACTATAATAAATGAGGCTAGCAACATAACTAACCATTTATACAAGTATGGAACACTCAACTACACAATCACTACCAAAATCACATCATTATAATTACCTTGATGATGTACTCTTGTAGGCACCCCAACAAAGTATCTAGATGCTTGATCAATGGCATTTATACCCATATCATCCTATAATGTCACATTCTACCCAGTAATTAGCAAATGCAAAATCTAGTATACATCCTCCAAAGCAACAGTAATCTCCCCATTAGGAAGCCAAAATGTAAAAGTATTAGTGTTTTACATCTCACATAAAGTGGTAACTAGATACCTATCCCACTATATAGTACCCAAGTCACATACATGACCCAATCAAACCTTATCTATCATAACACACTCATAAGCTAATAATGGTAACATCCTTAGTGTCTCCATAACCTAGCCTCTACAAAACTCTCTCATCCACACCTCACCCTACAAAACACACCAAAAATCAATAGATACATCAAGCAATCATGCCAAGTAAATATCCAAACTATACAATATAAAATAGCAAATTAGAAACTCCAAAATTCATCAATAACAAACACTAGCACTGCAAAAGGACACTAGTGTTGGACAACAGTGCCAAAACATGGATAATAGCACTGAACCTTAGATAGTAGTGTTGTCTCTAGGATAGGAACACTGAAACTAGTCAATAATCTTGTAAACCACTCAAAATAGCTCAAAAATGACTAAAATAGGCTTCTAAATAGGCATAAAAATCAAATGACCAGCTTACTGACTAGGCTAATCTCCCTAATAGCCTTAATCTAGGCTGCCAGCTAATCAAAATGTGTCACAGGAGGTGCTCATCTCCATGACATCTTGAAATTCAATGCACCAATATTTAAAACTCATCACTTCACATATGAACTCAAAGTCAATCCAAAGTCCTATATCAACCAATTATTCTATTCATAAGCGAAACATTGTTTTGCTCATAACTAGAGCATCATAGTTCCATTTTACAAACCATTTTGATCCTAAAAATCATAACAATGAAAATTAAAACATAATACAATCTCTACTATTTCACTAAGTCATCTACCTACTATGAAATTCACATACCTTTATAATACCCAGACATACAAATTGGTTCCCACCAATCAACACTCGTTCAAAACATCCATGCAACCTAGCCTATTCAAACAATAAATCAAAGATACCTTTCATTCCTAGTAATTTAATTCCACCCATTCAACACTAAACTCTCAATAAATTCAATACATACCATCTTGGTTCTTATACATTCCACCACTAGTCATCACTTTTGGCTCAACCTCCTCCATCATAGATCTCGTCCCTCTCCCCAAAAGGACAACATCATTCCTACTATTCCTATTCCTACACTTATCTAGCACATCTATCTACTCTCATAGATGGATACACCATGGTTCTCACACCTTTATTAGTCACATTATTAGATACAACTCAAATCAGTCAAAACATACAGTGATTCAGACTACATGGGTCATTTAACATGGTTTTTACACCTGTAATATTTAGATTATTATCATTACTCATGACATTTAGAGTGATAAACCTTCAATTTATAGATATATAGACTATCTAGATACAATATTTAGGGGCATGTACATTATTACATGCCTCACACATACATCTTCATATAGCATGACACAATTACAAATCATATAGCATATTATAGGCATAGTGCAGTGTACATTGTTTTGATCTCTAGTTTTGCACATGAGACACATGGGACATGACACAATAGATCATATCACATGTGGTTATATATATTTATAGATTATCCAAATTCATCACTCACATACCATATTTAGCAGTATGACATAAGTTTTCATGTCCTTTATCTTCAAGGATTATATAGATTAGGATGGTAGGACATACCATCTTCTTCTCACACATTTACCAACATTTTCCATTTACACATAGGGATTACTTAGGTTGTCACCAAGTTGGACCATATGATCATCTGTAGTGATTAGTTCATAGTATTACTTAGACTCAAACCTAGGAGTTTATGTGGGATAGAGGATAGGTATTGGTTTTAGACCTTAGAGTACTTCTTAAATCCAGTTCAGATTATTCACATTTAGTATAGGGGGCATCTACTATAAGGATTCCTTATTTCTCCAAGTAGTATTCAAATTTAGTATAAGAGGCATCTATTACAAGGATTCCTTCTTTCTCTAGGAATTATTTATATTTAGTACAAGGGGCATCTATTACAGGGCTTCCTTCTTTCTTATAGAATTATTTTAGTTCTTCATCCACTTCCCTCACAAGGAAGTTGGACCCTTTTCTTCTGCACACTTATCTTCACTCAAGTAAGTTCGGGTAAGCATCTTATTTTTTATTTTACTCTATTACTTCATTTAATTACATCACTAGACTAAAAAGGGGGAAAATGTATACACCCTAAATTGGTCAAGAAAACACATATATTATGTATTTTCATAGTCATTTCACAGGAGATTCTGACTGGAGAGTGTGAACTTTTATTCACATTTAGACATGTCCTCTCATTTGACATGTCTTGGTCTTTCTAGATTCCCTAGACATATTTATACTTATTCCTGAACATCTATAGCATTTCAGACTTAACCCTTTTAGGTCTAGGAACATATTTTAGTTCTAGACCCATCCCCCTAGGTCTCACATCCCCTAGATAACATTACCCAAATAGGAATACAACACTAAAAACATATGGTGTCTAGTTTTTAGTGTTATTGTCCAAGCCCAATTTTGGCCCCAATAGTTAGATTCTTTCATAGGATAAGTCTTACCCTTTTCTTTGCTTCATTTCTAAGTTTCCCAATGTCAACCAAATGCAATAAAATCTCCCAAATTCAAAATAGTTAATATCCTATATAAAGGAATACACAAGGCATTTTATATCTAGCACTTATTATTTTAGCACATTAAACTTAAAAAAATCAATCAATAGTATAACTTAGCTTCTCTACATCACACATATTTTCATGCTTGATCAAGGAATGGCCTAGGTGAATTTTAT